>CAUYQG010030208.1:0-26846 GCA_963574415.1 Tarsius wallacei | reverse complement strand
GGATAGGGTCTTCATTAACTTTAAGATTACACAGCTGGTAGAAGTGACAGGGGAATAGCAGTTAATGAAAATTTCTTCATGGCCTTAGCTTTTTTTTTTTTTTTTTTTTTAGCTGGAGTCTCACTCTGTCGCCCAGACTGGAGTGCAGTGGCTGCTCCCGGCCACCACAGCCTCGACCTGCTGGGCTCCGGCGATCCTTCTGCCTCAGCCTTCCAAGTAGCTGGAACTACAGGCGCATGCTACCATGCCCGGCTTGATTTTTTTTACTTATTGTAGAGATGAGGTCTCACCAAGTTGCCCAGGCGGGTCTCAAACCCGCGGACTCAGGCAATCCACTCACCTCAGCCTCCCAAGGCGCGGGATTACAGGCTGAGCCACCGAGCCCAGCTTGGCCTTAGATTTCAACGTTTTCCCACTCCAAGAGGGAATTCAGGGTTCATTCTGATCAGATACCACCTTCTAAAAAGTAAAATCAAGGGCCAGGTCACCACACACTTTCTAAGAATAAAATGTTACATACTATTAACAGGAAATGCCTACTTGATTCCTTTTCATATTTTTCAAGTGCACTAGGTAAGATCAGCTGATACACTAAAAGGACAAGACAGTTCATTTAATAAAATACAAAAGCAGCCGGACATGGTAGCTTATGCCTGTAATCCCAGTTCTTTGAGAGGCCAAAGTGGGTGGATTGCTTGAGGCTAAGAGTTCGAGACCTGCCTGGGCAACACAGCAAGACCTTGTCTCTACAAAAAAATAAAAATAAAAAATTAGCTGGGCATGGTGACACATGCCTGTAGTCCTGACAGCTCGGGATGCTGAGATGGAAGGATCACCTGAGCCCAGGAGGTCGAGGCTGGCATGAGCTATGATCATTGTGATTATGCCACTGCACTCCAGCGTGGGCAACAGAAAACGCAACTCAGAAAAAAAAAAAACAAAAAAAAACAAGTTTTAGCATCCACCTGCCTTAATCTGTTGTAGGAATACTACATCTAAATAAAATGTCTGCCTCTATAGTATCAACAAGATAGCTAGGATGGCTTGTCTGCTGTTTTTGTTTTGTTTTGTTTTGAGTTGGAATCTCACTCCATCACCCAGGCTGGAGTGCAGTGGCAAGCTCATGGCCACCCCGGTGTCAACCTGCTGGGCTCTGGCAATCCTTCCACCTCAGCCATCCAAGTAGCCAAACTACAGGCACACACCACCACAACCGGCTAATTTTTTTTTTTATTTATTGTAGACGAGGTCTCACTATGTTGCCCAGGCTGGTCTCAAACAAGCGGGCTGAGGCAATCCTCTCGCCTCGGCCTCCCAAAGTGCTGGAATTACAGGCTTGAGCCACTGCACCCAGCCGTCCATTGGTTTTCAAACGATCTCAGCAGCTCTTTGGAGGAAATTCTTAGGGCATTCTTTGGGGAGTAAGAAGTCCAAGAGAGAGGTCTCCTAGGCTTTTCACACCCACAGCACCCAGATCATTCTTACAGATATGAGTTTTACTGTAAGACTTTTATTTAAAAAAGAAAATGGCTTCTTTAACTATTTGTCTGTGGGCCTGTGAAAATATAGTAGTGGTACTCAAAGTGCAGCCTAGGGTTACCTGAAAGTTCCTGACACCTTTTTAAAGGATCTGTGAGACTGCTTTATTTGCAATAGCCAAAAACTGGAAACAGCCCAAATGTCCATCAACAGGTAATGGACAAACCATCTGTGGTATTTCTATACAATGCAATACTTAGTCATAAAAAAGGGATGACACTAATGCACACACCAGATGAATCTTCAAATAACTATAAGTGAAAGTCATACAAAAAAGTACACATGGCATGATTCCATAATTTATATAAGTCTAGAAAATAAAAATTTACAGTAATAAAGCTTATCACTGGTTAAATGACAGAGGAGTAGCCAGAAAGATTATAAAAGAGCACAAGACACTTTTAGGGGTGGTAAATATTTCATTATCTTGATTAGAGTGGTTTATGGCTATATCTGTGTCAAATTTTACCAGATTGTACACTTCATTTTTTAAAAAAAAGTCAGCACAATTATGTGTCAAATTACAAATTAAAAAAATTAATTTGAGAAGTCATCTGTCTTTTTCACTTGTTCTGAGTACACAGTGCTGTTAACCAGAAGTTAAATGACACATTCTGTCTTCACCTTTATAGTTAATGGAATACATGCTGATGTATCTTGTCTTAAAGTTTTGTTTTATTTTCCACTATGGTAAATCTGTCTGTATGTCTGCCTAAAGCCAGGGGTGTGCCAGAACAGGACTTCCCTGGCTCACAAGAGCTAACTGGGCATATCTATTCCCCACTCTGTTTGTAAGTGTCATGTGGACAGCTTGAGCTTGGCCATGGTGAAGTATTTATACCATGGAGGTTAAAAAAAAACCAAGGCTTTTTCTTGGACAGCTGGCTGTTAAACAATTACCAGGCTACGTTATTAATATATAGAAACAAAAACTCTAAAGTCAGTAATTTTTTTTTTTTTGAGATAAGGTCTTACTAAGTTGTTCAGACTAGACTTAAACTCTTGGCCTCAAGCAATCCTCATGCCTCAGCCTCTCGAGTAGCTGGGCTACAGGCTCACTTTTTAATCTTTAATCTTTAATGGTGCTGCAAAAGGATTCTGAGACCAAAGAAGTCTAAGAACCACTAGGCTCAGTGGTCCTTTATCTTTGGAGCTAAAAGTGTTACTAGGAAAAAAGATGAGACTTTCAGACACTCAACCCTACCAAAAAAATCTTTTGCAGAGACTCATACTAAGTTGCCTTCACCAACAACTGCCACTGCCAGTCTCCCATGGGGCTTACTGTTGACCCAGATCTTTCCCCACAAACCAGGAGGGTCTGGGGTTGAACGATTAGCTCCTTCTTGAACCTGAAGAGTCCAAAGGCTGCAAAGAAGGGGGAGGAGGGACATCTCTCTGGAAAACACCAAAGATGTATCGCCTTATTTCCTATAGTCACTCATGGACCAAAAGGGAACTTTAAGGTACTGCTAGGAAAAGAACAGCGCCAGTCCAAGTTTTCTAGACAATGGACTCCAACTCCAGCAGGTGGAACAAGTAGAAATACATATGTTTATGACAAAAATATATTTGTACTAAGTGAAGCAACTACCAGGATCCCAAGATCTGAACTTTTACCAACTGCTTTGAGGCAACTTAAATATAGCAGAAGCCTAGGAGCCAGTCCCTCCTTCTGCTCTGTCACCTTAATCTATTTAACACAGCATGGAGAGTGTCAGTGTGCCAGGACTCTACTATTGTATAGAGTGCTCCGTGGGGAAAAGAAGGCTGAAACTTTTTTAAAAAAGGATCTCCCCAGCCTAGGCAACATAGTGAGACCTTGTCTTCACAAAAATAAAAAAATATTAAAAAATAAGGCATGGTGGTGCGCACCTGTAGTCCCAGCAACTCGGGAGGCTGAGGTGGGAGGATCGCCTGAGTCCAGGAGGTTGAGGCTGCAGTGAGCCGGGATTGTGCCACTGCACCCTAGCCTAGGTGACAGAATAAGACCCTGACTCCAAAAACACAAGATCTCCATTGAAGAATTCAATAGGAAGTTGATTATGTTGCAGCATCATAGCTTCCTGTTTTGTGACACATTGGAAACACAAACTTAGGGCTTTTTCGTCTCCACCGCATAGAGGTCTGATCGCTTTTGTCTAGTGATGGGGATCTGCTGGCGTATTTCACCCAACTTCTTCAGGTCTGCAAAAACAGAAAAGTGCACTATTAATAATTTGCAACTCCTCACTAGCCAAAGGGATTTGTTCCTCAGACTGTAAAATCCACCATCGCCTCAGCAAGTAACTTAGTAACACCGGCCTTGTCTAGATACACAGATGGCCTGGCACTGGTGCTGGCGTCATTTCGAACCAAACCAGGAAAACTTAAACTGAGTTATAACCCCTAGGGCTTGACCAGAGAACTGGACCCTAGAATATCCCCAAGAATAAGTGAGGAGGGGTATAAAGGAGCCCTTCCAAGTGACAGAAACTTCCCAGTTATGGAACCTGGCCTCAGAGGAATGGGGACACCAGAGACCAAAACCGTGTCCAGACAGATCTTACCTATATCTGAATACACGATCGTTTCCTCCGTACCAGCTTTGGCTAGGACCTCCCCCCTGGAAAAGATTCAGGGAAGAATGAGTGGATTCACTATGCTTGGCAATATTCAAGATCTCTCTGTTCTTCCTCCCATCTCAAAGGACAAAGAGGAAAGAGATTTAAAGCAAAGAAGGCAGGTGTACAAATTCCTGTTCTAGCATTTAAGTAGCTCCGTGACCTTGTGGAAAGTGATTTTGAATCTCCATTTCCTTATCTATAAAGTGGAAATAAAAGCTCTGTGAGGGCTTAGGGGGTAAACTGTGGAATGTTTGTAAACTGCAAGGAGACAGCAGTTACCTGATGACCATAAAGATGTGGTAACAGAGCGACATACAACCATCAGGAATCAGGAAGCTCCATCCCACACCCTTGTGTGCACATTCCAGGGAGGCCCCTCACAGTGGCTGTCCACACCTCTCCTCACACCTGCCCGGCTGCTACCCCCCACCCCCTGAGGGCAGTGAGGCTGAGGCTGAGCCTGGGGAAGACCAGATCTTTGCTCTCATGCCTGGGATCCCTGGATCAGCATGTTAATGGGCTTCAGTTTCAGATTTGAGGGAAAGATTTCAACTTGTGGGTCAGGGTAGAAGTGACAGGGGAACAACACACCAGCGGGAGCCCCACACCAGTACACAGCAACACTCCATCAATCCAGCGGAGGCTGACCTGGAAAACCATCCCTCTGCTTAGTCTCTTGGCCCCGAGCAGGAGCTCAAACTCATATTCAGAGAAATCAAAGTCCTCCAAAACAATCTGATACAGCAAACAATCTGACATAATAACTGGTTCCATTTACCAGATAGTCACAAACAGATTTTTGGCACAGATGAGCTACAAATACCATTAAGTCACATTAAGGCCATGTAAACTAACCTTTTTCTGTCTTTTTCTAATCCTTCCCCATTTTCCCTGGCATTGAAAGATCTCTGTTAACCTCAGACACCCATCCCAGGGTCAATATAAGCAGAGAGACTCCAAGCCCTGCAGAAGGAAGAAATGAAGCCAGTCATCCTCAATGACTGCACGTCAGAAACAGCCTGCTCCACGAGCTATAGAGTCCCTCGGGAGAGCCAGCTGTCGTGAGAGCTGCCAGGAGGTAAAGGCCAGAAAGGCCAGCACTAACAGCCGGGCAGGAGAACTTGAAGCAAGTTCAAGAAACATTGAAGCCAGCTTAATCCTTTCAGTCCTCCAATGCCCCCAGAGCTTAACATGCAGGAGGGCCACTGGGAATTGCTCACTGGTTACATCTTCCAGGGCTTCCCTGACCCAGCACACAACTGAGTTCTCGGTCCTTTAAAGTCAGAAGAGAGTGCCTTCAGAAACCCCACAGTGATATTTAACTCTTCTCAGTCCTGTTACTGATATATTTATCCTGAGACTGTAGAAATACATATCAGTGTGTGTGTATTCATACAGAAAGTAATGTGGAATAAATCCAAATACTGAAGGCTAAAGTCCTGGATCCAAACACCAGTTCTAGCCTCTTTATCCCTGTGAACTGCAGGTCTACCATCTACAACAAGTCTTACAAAGGATAAGTCCCTGAGAGTTCAAGTTGAGCTCATGTGTGTGAAAGTATGATGTAAATGCACAAATGCAGACTGAGAGGTGGTATGTGAGCATATAGGAGGAGCATGCGTCTATCTGGGCAGACTTACTGGGCAATAAAATGCTTCACCCTTTTGCAGGGCACAGGGTCACAGTCTCCCTTATTGAACCCTCTTCCCCCTCCTCTGATCATTATGCTGGGAGCAAAGCTCTCATTCTGTAGCTCACTCCTAACCTAGGTCCAGCCAGCTAGTCTACATTTTAACCAAATGCCAAGATTTTCGGAACATCTTTTACTAAAACCATCCGCCTGTCACTGCAGCCTTGTTTCCCCACTCGGATCTGACGCACAACGAAGGTCACCTGGAAACTCAGAAGAGACCCGGGGTCAAGCACTCAATCAGGACAGCAGGATGATTTCTTCCTCACACGATTTTCCAGTGGAAGCTCCTCCCACAGAGAGAGGCAAAAACCCAGCAGGACGTGAGGGAAAAGGGGAGTGCTCAGGAGCCAGACAGCCCACCTGCCCGCATGCCGCCTGCCCATCTGTCCTCCTAAACCTCACTCACCAGGGGTTCACCACGGTGCTGTGTCCCCAGGCAACATAGGAGGCTTGGTCATCCCGCGCAGGGGAGACCGTGGCCACGTACACCTGATTGTCAACAGCCCTGTAATCAACAGACAGGAAAGCAGTAAATCATACATGACAGACCTGTGACTTTTTCTATCCCAAGTAAGTAGATAGATCCTTCTTTTAAAAAATAGGACAGTTCAGGCTGACTCAGATGTATAAGGAAGCCAAAGCCACGGAATGCTATCTTCAAAAAGTAGCTTACTACATAAGCCAGTGGTTCTCAACTAGGGGCAATTTTGTCCCAGATTTGCCAATGTCTGGAGACCTTTTTGACTGTCATGACTAAAGGGTTGCTACTGGCATCTAGTGGGTAGAGACCAGGGATGCTGCTAAGCATCCTACAATGCACAGACAATTATCTTGTTCGAAATGTCAACAGCACAACTGCTGAGAAATCCTGGCATAAGCCAGCCTGTAACATAAAAGGGAAAAGCTTCTCTAGTTAAAGCAAGTCAAGGTGGCAGAGAGAATCGAGTGGCCTCACTGGGCAGTATACCTTGTAGGTCTGCATGGTGCTTCCACGGGCATGGTGACAGTTCCACCATCTCAAACTAGACAGGAAGTACAGGTGGCAGCCCAGGTACGCCAACCCACCTCACTTGCGAGTCCTCTAGATGCCATCAGTAGACTCACGTTGGGTCATCCCATATGCCCCAAACTTTTCTGACACTGTTCATTAATCAATACTCATGGCATCATATAACCCCACCCCATCTTCCACCATGCAACCAGCCATAACCTCTTTCCCTTCCATTAAAATTTACCATCATCTCCAGAAGTGAGAGGAGAATCTATCTGCTCTCAGAAGAGTATAACTGGGAAGGGGCACAAAAGGGAGCATCCTAAGGCAGTGGAAACATCCTGTATGTTGATCTTGGTGGTAGGTGAATACATATGCAAAAATTCACTGACTGGTATGCTTTCAATTAGTGTACTTTTTTGTAAGTATTACTCAATTTAAAAAAAAATTTTTTTTTTTTTTTTTGAGCTGGAGTCCCACTCGATCGCCCAGACTGGAATGCAGTGGCCGCTCCCGGCCACCGCAGCCTCGACCTGCTGGGCTCAGGCGATCCTTCCGCCTCAGCCTTCTGAGTAGCTGGAACTACAGGCGCGCGCTACCATGCCCGGCTGATTTTTTGATTTATTGTAGAGATGAGGTCTCACCAAGTTGCCCAGGCGGGTCTCGAACCCGTGGGCTCAAGTAATCCATAAAAATTTTAATAAAGAAAACCATCACCTCTAACCAGCATTTCATGGATTATAGAGCACTTTACACAGGCGCACATGCATACACAGCCACACTCCTTTCCCTGGCTTCTTACATCCACCTCTGCGATGCGCCCTTCACCTCAGTCTTAGGGAACCAAGGAACTAGCACCTGTAACCTGCCGAAGACACTGTGCAAAGCCCTGGATTTACAGGTTAGAAGAACAAGAGCTTACAATGAGCTCCTTGGCTGCATCCCCAGGGACAGCAGGACAGTGTGGAGGACGGGGTAGGATAAGCTTTCTAATCTGAATGGGACAGAGTCAGCTGGGTGAAGATCACATCTCCCTCGGCAGGCCAGGTCCAGATTGCCCCTTGCCTTTGAAAGGGGGCTCTGAACACATCACTTCTCTGGGTCCCAATGTCTCTGTAAAAGCTGCTGGGAACTTTCTTAAGAGAGAACAATCTGTATCTAATCACAGAAAAACGAAATCCCTGTCCGTCGGATGCACTGAGTACTCTTGAAAATGTAAAAACACAGTCCCCAAAATCCACGCGGATGGTACTAGTGCTGTGGCTTCTGAGGAGAAGGTGCCCGGCAGCAGGGCCTCCATGTAGATTTGTCCTTTCCAACTGCACTTGGATACCAGGGAAGCCGAGGCAGGGGAAGGACCAATCCAGAAATCTTTCCACAAAGAGGACACACCGAGACACTTGAGCACATGGTTCCTTTCTTACCGGCCTCGCTGAAGCAGCTCCCAGTGGGCTGGCCCAGTGGTCAAATTGAAGGCTCCAGGGTACACCAACAGCTGGCAGCCTTGGGGAGTAAAAAGCCGAAGAACAGTGGTTGTGGGTGAACACCCCACGACAAGAGTCTCTCCCATGTTCCTTCCCCGGCAGACACCAAGTGCCAACTTTCCCAAGTGTAAAAAGTCGGACAGTGCCACCAGCATTAAAATTTGGCCCAAATCCCTTTAGAGACCATGCATAAAACACATAGAGACAACAAGAAAAGTGGTAATGATGACCAAATCACAGCAAGTGACTTCACTTCTACTATCACTCAAATTTCTCTCAGCACCATGTGCCAGCTCCACATGACCAAGAATCATGATTTGTAATTTTCAACTGAAACAAGTGGCACAGTAGCTGCCACTTACTGATAGGCTCAACAGAGACTGTTAGTCCCAAGTCTACACAACCCCCCCTTCTGTGAGCTGGCAGGCAAGCCATTCCCACGCACGTCACTGTGTTAAGTGACTGTCGAATTGGGAGTAGCTTCAGTCTAATGAGGAGGCTATAGTTACTGAGTACCACACAAGGGGCTTTATAAATTCTCTCTCCTTAATTCTCTTATCATTCCTATGACTAAACTGAAAATCCTGCTCTAAGATTAAATAATTTAACCAAAGTATTGTGTCAATTAAGGGGAAGAGGCGGAAACAGAACCCACATCTTTTCACTTG
Source organism: Tarsius wallacei (assembly GCA_963574415.1). NCBI lineage: Eukaryota > Metazoa > Chordata > Mammalia > Primates > Tarsiidae > Tarsius > Tarsius wallacei. The sequence continues at coordinate 17,868 of CAUYQG010030208.1, read as the reverse complement.
GCTTGAAGCTCTTCCTGGACAATAGCACACTTCTTGTCTGAACTAAAACATCACTGACCATATATCTACTGGACCCAATATCTAGAGCTACTGAGTGGTGAAATCCAAGAGCACATAGACCACGTCTTCATTTCTACTGGACTCCAAGTGACTGTTTCCAAGCACAGTAACGAGAAGGACTCAAAGGGTAAAGCAGACATTTAGGAGCACAACTCCTACCTTGGCTATACAGTGTCTTAAATTATAATCCCTGAAAAACCCTATAATCCATACGCAGCAGAAGTCTGAGAAGCTACATGGGAGTGGTGGGGCTGGAGATGGAGAAATTAAGACTCCCACCCTGGCTTTTTTGACTAAGGGCCCCACCCCATCCCACAGAGACCAGCCCAAAAACAAACCCCCAAGCACCTAAACCAACTGCTGCACTGCCTCACCTCTCTGTGCGTAGATTTGTGCAAGCTCTGCAAACCGGATGTCATAGCAGATGCCGAGACCCACTCTGCAGTAAGCTGTTTCCAAACAGAAAAGGCACAAATGAAAAGTTAACCTCCTATAGCCTGGTGTGGCAGGGGAAAGGCTGCATGATCACAAAACACTGGCAGGGACACATTAACACAGGCCCTGAGGATAGAGACAATTTATTAGCTCACTCCTACTTGGATTTCATCTCATTATCATTTATGTCAGCAGAGTAGAGATGAGAAATCCATTCTAACTGAATGCTTGTTATCTAGGTGGGAGGTGTCCCATCATGGCATAGTAAGCACACTGTGGAAGCCATAACAGGTGGCCAGGATCAAATCAAAGAGCAAATCCTTAGTTCTCCATTAAGCCTGAAATTCCCAGATCTCTGATCATTTTCTGCCATTCTCACTTCTGGTCTTTCAGTCAGGTTATATGAAGAAAGTGGAAAGAAACATTAAGGAAAAAAATTTCAGGAATACTTGATCATCTTCTACTGAGATTGCTAAAAGAAGCAAAGTTATCTGGTACGTACGAGTATCAAATGTGGAGAAACTATCACCCGGACTCAATGTTTTAGATTCTTGAAATGTAATTTTCCCAGGAACGTCAATGTCAAACAGATGGATCTGCATCACAAATAATTGATTCGGTTACATCTTTTCCAGCATGGTTCATGGCAGTAATGACAGATATATTTCCATAGATATGGGAGGTGCTCTAAGATTCACTATACAAACAGCACCCCCAGCCTGCCCATCTCCACCCCGCAAGCTGGCTGATGTCTCATCAGAATAATTCCACCACATGTAACTGGAGAAATCCAGGTGTGGCTTGCACAACCCCTATTTTCTACGCTGTACTGAAAAGCAATGTCCAGGTTACTCAAGGGAGATGATAATCAATGTGTTGCTTTTTTACTGAATATAAATGCCAAGTGAAGACTTCTCAGAATCAAACTGACAAGTTGAAAGGATAGGTGCAAAGGACATTTAAAATTAGGTAAAAGTTTTGCAAACCAAATTCAGCAATACATAAAAAGAATAATGCATCACTTTCACTTCCACACTAGAGTGATTCAAGGAAAGAAAATGTAGCTTAACATTACAAAATCAATCACTGAAATTTGCTAAATTAACAAAATAAAGAAGAAAAATCATATGAGCATCTCAGAGATGCATAATGAACATTTGGTAAACTTCCACAGTCACTCATGATTTAAAAAACAAAATAAACAGAAAAACTCTTCTAGGAAGGGAACTATTTAATTTCATAAAGCGTATTTGCAAAAAACCTGAGCAAACATCATACTTAATGATGAAGTGTTTAAAACTCTCCCTCTGAGTTTGGGAACACTTGCTATTCAACACTGTGCCAGAGGTCCCAAACAGAGCAAAGGGAAAGAAAGGAGTAAAAGTGGAACAATTCGAAAGAAAAAAAATGAAATCTGTCATTAGTCTCATACGACATAATTATGTACCTAGAAACTTTTTTAAAAATCTACAGATAAATTATTAGAATTAATGAGTTTATTAGCAAGGTTGCTATATACAAGGTCAATGTTTTTGAAACTAGTTGTACTTCTATGTGTTAGCAAGAAACAGAAAATGAAAGAGCATCAAAAAACACAATGAGGAATAAATCTAATGATATACAATACTACATTCAAAAAATTATAAAAAGAAACAAAGAAATTAAATAAAGTCTAACAAATGTCAGCACACCACATTCGTTGACTAGAAAACTGAATACTGAAAAGATACACTTCAAAAAGTTGGGTTACTCGCCCAGTGCTGGCTGTTCCTCCTGCGTGGGCAGAGTAGCTCCTATTATCAGGCCGGCTAGCTCAGCTCCAGTTTAACTATGAACTTGGGACAAAATAAAAGGCACAACTCCCAAAGTAGGCAAAACCTAAAGGGAAGGCAACAAACACATGGAAGGAGACAGCACTGGGTGAGTTTCCCAGGCTATTTCCCTGAAGCACCATCCCAATCACTTTTATGAATTGTGGCAAAAACTACCCATAATCACCCTGGCTTGCAGAACCAGACCACAGAGCTTCACAGAAGCTAGAAACCGAGGGAGAAAATCCAGAAAAGGAAACAAAGAGGGAAAGCCCTACAATCTGCATATAAAATCTGTCCAAATCTGAATTAAATACAAGTGGACTTAACAACTTTAGACAGAACAGAGCAGCTGAAGTTGCTGCCCAACTGCGAGGGTTTGGTGTTTGAGTAGACAAAACAACTTGCTAAAACAAAATATTCAATACTTTTTGGAGGACTATAACAGAATCTAGAATCTCTATAACATGTAACCCAACATATAATCCTGAATTACTACATGCACAAGAAACAGAAATGTGACCCAATTCCAAAGAAAAGGCAACCAAATGAACACAGACCCTGACATGATCAGATGTGATAAGACTTCAAAGCAGCTATAAAAACTAAGCTCAAAGGTGTAAAGAAAAATATGTTCTTAATGAATAAACAAACAGGAAATATTATAGAGAAATAAAAACTACAAAAAGTACCAAATGGTTATTTTAGAACTGAAAATTCAGTATCTGAAATTTTAAAAATTTCACTGGATTGGTTTACAGAAAACTGGAGGTGACAGAAGAGTCAGTGAATCTGGAAGATCAACAGAAATTGTCTAATCTGTAGAATAGGGGGGAAAATTGGAAAAAAAACAAAAATAAAAAACAAGAGCCTTGGTGACCTTGGGAAAAATTTTAAAAAATATGTAACATATGTGACTGGAGTTTCAGAAGAAGAAAATGAGACAGAAAAAATATTTAACAAAGTAGTATCCAAAAATTTCTTACTGAATGATTTAAATTTACAGTTTCAAGAAGCACCAAGCAAGACAAACAAAGAAAACCACATCTAGGTACATCAGAGTTAATATGGTAACAGATTATCCTTATAAAGCATCTTGAAAGGAAGAAGAGAAAAATAATGAATTATATCCAGGAGAACAACAATACACACTACCACTGACTTCTCATCCGACAGATGACAACTGCTGGGGAAGAAATAAAAACTGCCTACCCAGAGCTCTACTGCAGCAAAAAGATCTTTCAAGAATGAAGGCAATGTAAAGAAATACTCATAAGCAAAAACAAGCAGAATTCCTAGTTAGCAGATGTTCACTACAAAAATGCTAAAGGAGAGTATCTTCCATCTGAAGGAAAATAGAAAAATATGCCAGATATAACCAGGATCTTGAGGGAGAGGGGTGGGAAGTGGCAAATGGTTGGATGAACATAAAGAGTCCTTCCTTAAAATACATATGACTACTTAAGTAAAAAACTACTGTTTTGCGGGATTTACACATATACTGCATACACAGAATACAAATGACAACTACAGCATAAAAACAGGGAGAGGGAAGGGAAGGACCTATACCATTGCAAGATTCTTAAATTTCACATGATATGATACAATATTAACTCTAAGTAGACTGTGGCAAGTTAAGGATGCATCTTATAATTCCCAGGGTAACAACTGAGAGGGAAAAAAGCAAAAAGGTGTAAATAAAAAGCCAATAGATAAAGACAGAAATCTAAAAAATATTCAATTAATCCAAATGAATGCAGAAAGAAGAAACAAAAAGGAAAAAAGTAAGTAAAGGATCTGTATACCTAAATCCAAACATATTAATGTAATCAATAATTACGTTAAATATAAAAGGACTAGTCACTCCAATTTCAAGGCAAAGATTATCAGGATGACTAAAAAAGTAAGACCCAACTATATACTGTCTACAAGAGAAACATTTAAAATATAAAAATATATATAAAGTTTGAAAATAAAAAATCAGAGAAACCATATATCAGTAAAAAGCCAGCATAAGAAGCCTGGAGTGGCTATAGTGATAGCAAAGACCAAACAGACTTCAAGACAAAGGGTATTACAAGTTAAAAAAAAAAATAGAGAGAGATTTCATAATGATAAAAGGGTCAATTCATCAAGAAGACTTAATGGATACTCAATGTATATACATTTAATACTGCAAAGATGCCAACTCTTCCCAAATTAATCTTTATATATTCAATGAAATGTTAAAATTCCTATAGGTTGTTCCTTTGCAGAAATTGATAGGTAGAGTCTAAAATTTATTAAATTTGCAAATAGTCAAGAATAACTTAACTGCCAATCAGTCAAAAGCCTGATGCATGTACAATATAATGAGGGACAGGAGACTTCATAACAAATTCTTACACCACATTCCCTACTTACCTTCCTGTACTTTACTAGTAAAGTTCCGTCAGGCCCAAACACAGCACAGGTGTTATATAATTTCCCAGCATCCTGTTCAGGGATGGAGCCTTTTGTTGAGGGAAGAAACATAAAGGCACACAAAACAGTAAGAAAAAGAATAAAAAGAATAGAGCAATTCTTTTGTAATAACTGGATAAAGGCCTGATAAATTGTTACTTGGGTCCACCAATAAATAATCTTCTATAGGTTATTTATTCATTTATTTATTTTTTTTTAGAATTGGGCAACACCTCATTCTATAAAATAGAAAGAGCGTTCCCTTCTATGGGTTATTTAATCCCTTCTATGGGTTATTTTTTTCTTTCTTCTTCTTTATATAATCGTTCAGAGATAAAGTCCAGGTTTATCTGTAGACACAATATAATTAGGTCAGATGCCAAGGACAGGTTTAAAAACAACCAAATTGTTCCTGAAATTCAGCCATGATCTTGAGCAACTCTTATCTGTAACATTAGAGCAAAATGAAGAATTTCCCACTGCTCAACCTGAATTCACCAGATCCTGTAACAAACCTGTATCCCCAAAGGCCTCAAAATGAGAATGTAAAGTCAAAAGCATCCCCATTACCGAATGCAGTTCCATCTCAAAACTTCCTGCTTTGCCTTCATTTCCCCACTTCTTATCCATTTCTAATTCTTAATATTCATAATACAGAAACAATTTTATTTGCTGTATTTGTTGAATTGATGGTACTCTACTTATTTTTTATTTAAAGAAACAGAACATTTGAAAATTTATTCCACAACAACAAAAATAAAGCCACCTTTATGTATGTGGCTTCTATGAAAAAAAATTCTCAGTGCTCTTTTAGTATAATAAAAGACAAAGACAAGACTTCTCTTTCCACATTTCTACCTGCCCCTGTATTCCCACTCCTCCAGGGAACACAGGCACTATCAGTTTGGAGTATGTCCTTTTACAATATTTACTATGCCTTTTCATACATACCTACATATAAAAATATTTATTCTTCTTTTGTGTGGGAGATTAATCCAAATGCGAATACACTGTTCCTATGTTGAACTTGTTTTTTTCCCACTTAGTGGTGTATCTTGAAGATTTTTCCACATTACCATATATAGACCTACCTTGTTCTTTTCAACGGTTGACTTGTGTTCTACATTTTACAACATAAATAATACAGTTTTTATTTTCTTTTTTGAAGACAGGGTCTCACTATGTTGCTCAAGCCGGCCTTGAACTCCTGGGCTCAAGTAATCCTCCTGCCTCAGCCTCCTGAGTAGCTGGGACTACAGAAACACGCTACCACACCCAGCTCATTTAGATGTTTTTAATGTTTAGGCCTTATACTTTGTGGGCAGGAAGTTACCTCCAATGAGATATATGCTGCATTCCTTTGCTACTTCAGAAAGCTTCTGTGTGGATTCACCAGGAATTTTCTCTGCATATTCAGGAAAATATTTCGTGCCATATGGAGAATTAAAGCATTCCTAGAATAATGTTGGCAGAGAAAAAGGGGAAGAAAAAAGACCAAAACACCCAGCACATTTTAAAGTTCTGCTGTAAGAGAACACAGCTGCTGCTTCTAGCTCTGCTCTCACTTGAAGAGGTAAAACACAGCTAACAAGAAAAACAATGATACCTAAAGAATAAGAACCTGTGGCCACAGGCAAGACGGGGCAGTAGCCCAAGTGGGCTGGAGGAGAAAAGTCATAGGAGCGCCACCAGTTCCTGGTTATCCTGGGAGAAGGCTAAAACTACCTCTTCCTGGAGTCTGCAAGAGAATGATGAGTTCCCAACCTTGGGTACCATTACAAATCAGGCTCACTCGCATGACTGGTGTTTGGATGAATCCATAAGCTCAAAATTATATAACTAACTATGCACAGCTGTAAGACCTGTATATGAAAAAAAAAGATAGCTCTGAAAGCTACAGAGATTAAGATGTTCCCTCATTGATAAAATGAGCTGTTTCTAAGTTCCCTTCCAGCACTATCATTCTGATCCTACGGTCTATCTTCAACAGCTCTGTGACGTGTCAGAATACAAAAGCAAAAATTACTCAACTTAGACTCTAATTCATTCATTTTGCATTTATTAAACTTACCTACATACTAGACACTGCGCTAGGAAACTCAAGACCAACGATTGCTGGCTTGAACAAGATGCATATTAGTGAACTGGGCATGTGCAGAATTCAAGTGCTTTCACTCCGGGGCTTTTTATTCTTATCCTCAGCAACATAAACCAACAAGAGACCATGATTAGGTAACAAGCACAGATGAGTCCCATGACTGTGCTATAGGATGACTGGATTAACACAAAGATCTTGAACTCCTTTGTTAAGATTCCTGCTCACTGGCCACATCTGTGATGGGCAGGAGCCTGACAAATACAAGATAGCCCTAAAAATCCTTCAGTCAATCTAGACAGTTTTTGCAAAGGGCTGCCTCCTCCCCATGACTGGGTGGGGGAGAGGTCCTATCTGGAAAAGTTCCACCTACTGATCCCATAAGGCCTTTGGAGAAGATGTCAGGAGACATACATCCTGACATCCAGGGACCCTTCTCTGGGACCTAACCCTGTCCTTGCTGACAGATAAATGCAGTGCAACTTTCAACTGGTTCTGTCATTAAAGACACACCTATGAAAAAGTTGCAGATTCAGCTTTAAGATGCCACAGGCTTCCCAAACATCTCTAAATATTCAGTCATTCATTTAAAAAACAAAACAAAAACACTGGAGGTTTAGTGCTAAAACCAACATGTTCTCGTCCTAGAAAGACTTTATTACGTAAGGAACAAAATAAGTATGCAAACACTGAGTATACGAGCTTTAGGTAAGGCCTTTACCATCCCAGAATTTTGGTTTCCTCATCTGAACAGAGTATGATCCTCAAGTTCAAGACCTGTAGCCAAACTGGCACCTCCTGTCTCACAAAGATCCTTGTTAAGGTCACTTCCAGTCAAATATGGAACAATCCTGGGCGCCAAGGAACAGTGCTGAACCCTGGGATACATAAGGACAACTAGAGCTAGCAAGCACTATTCTGCTGGGTCTACAGTGGCCAGAATGGGATGGCACCTCCATACTGACCGGCAGAGAAACTATTTTGGCTCCTTGCGTTGCTGCCTCCCGGATAAGGCTACAAGCTCGTGTGACGTTCTCTGATTTGATGGAAGAAACTCGAAGTTGGATGAGGGCCAAGCGGAAAGCTGAGGAAAAAGACAGAAGGAAACAGTTGTCAGAGATCTGACTAATTCAGACAGAGCCATGGTTCCCAAATAGAAGGCAATTTTGCCAGCTAGGGGGGACATTTGGCAACGTCTGGGGATATTTTTTTTTTTTTTTTGAGTTGGCGTCTCACTCCGTCGCCCAGACTGGAGTGCAGTGGCCGCTTCTGGCCACCACAGCCTTGACCTGCTGAGCCCCGGTGATCCTTCCGCCTCAGCCTTCCAAGTAGCCGGAACTACAGGCGTGCGCTACCACGCCCGGCTAATTTTTTTGATTTATTGTAGAGATGAGGTTTCACCTGCCCAAGCGGGTCTCGAACCCGCCGGCTCAGGCAATCCTTTCTGGGGATATTTTTGATTGCCACAACGGACAGGGTGCCACTGGTATATAACGGATAGAAGCCAAGGATGCTGCTAAGCACCTTACAATAGGAAAGCCCCCCACAACAAAGAATTATCCTGTTCTGAATGTTGATAGTGCTGAAGTTGAGAAATCTTGAGACAGAGCAATGTCCACGGGCAAAGCCTCACGCCAGGCACAAGGATATGATGTGAGTTAGCTTCTTACTGTGTAGTATGGGGAATGAAATGAGAACGTGGCTTGAAGACGACTGAGTATGAATATGGTCCTACTTCTTACCATTTGATTGGCCTCTAGCCTACTTCCAATCCAGATACTGAGCACATCCCAGCTTGCCCACTGTGAACTGAGGCATCAGGCCCATGGGAAGGGGAGATGCCTGTTTCAACTTCCCCACCACCAGCTGGGACATGGCACATCAGTCCAGCTGCTGGTGGAGGGGAAACCTGGCAGCCAGTGGGCTATATAATGTCTCATCACAGGATGGGGTTCCCAGGCACCTGTGAAGATCTGCACTCACTCCATAAATATTCCTGTGCCCAAGGGAACATGACATTAAATAGCAAATAACACCATGAGAGATTGAGAGAGACACTGCAGAAGAAAAAGTTAACAAGGGGACCAGGCCCCACAAATTATGTGGCCAGCCCTGACAACCAGGTCTGTCCTCAGCCTTAGAAAAAGGAGGTCAAGGGCCCTGCCAAGTTTATTCCTTCCTTAAGGAAGTAGCTATACACGCTCTTTGCTTTTCCTATAGCCTTTAGAGTTCTCTCTTAGCGCTTATGGTAATTGCTTTTCATTAGTTAATAATTCTTATATAAATTTTCCTTGGTCAAGTTACTAGTATTCCATGTCCTGCCTGGACCCTGACTGATGAATAGTTCCTGCTCATGGTCTGATGAAACCTAAGAATCTCTGCAGCCTACTGCCCCTCTGCTCCAGGTGAAAAGTCCACCATTAGAGAGCCCTCTCTCTGGGTATTTCTTGTAACAGTGCAAATGTCTCCAGGAGACGCCAGGATGGCAAACCCTGGCCTTCGGTGAGGGTCCTGTTTGGCTCAGGGTTACCTCTAAAAGTAGGAACACTCAGATGTCCCATTCCTTGGTCTATCCTGAATATAGTGAGAAGAGCTAAATTTAATCCTGAATGTAGTTTGTCAAATAAAGTCAGAATCTGGAGGAAAACAAAGGAAACTGAGGCAGGTAACAAAAGCTGGGATAACTTTGGGGCAAACAGATAATTGGAGCTGATACCAGAACAGCATACAAACCCACTTAAGGTCTCCCCTGTAACTCAGAAGCTGGGCTCAGTCTCTGCTTCTGAGGAAGAAAAGAGAAAGCTCACCAGGGCTATCCTGATGGCTTTTGCTCTTCCCCATCCCACCCACAAGGGAACCAAGGGAACCAGGCTCAGGACTGCCTATCATCCTGCAAAACAACCCACTGCACTGGATGCAGCAGCAGGGAAATTCCACCTCTGGGGAGTTCCTCATGCTGAGGAGGAGATACCAGTCACTCATTTGCCTCATCTGTAAAGTGAGGATACAATCACTTTTAAGGCTGCTCTAATATTCATCATCATCTAACAATGAAGACCTTACTAAGAGAAAAAAATAATAATATATACGTAGAGTGAAGGGTTCAACACAGGTCCTCCCTATAAAAAAGATACCTACACACACGTTTATTGCAGCACTATTCACAATAGCAAAAACAAGGAAGCAACCGTGCTGCCCACTGAAAGTGGACTGGAGAAAGAAAATGTGGTACATATACACGATGCAATATTATGTAGCCATAAGGAAAAACAAAATTATGGACTTTGTTGCAACTAGGATGGATTTAGAGTTTATCATACTCAGTGATCTATCACAGAAACAAAGATCTGAGTAATACATGTTCTCACTCATAAGCGGACCCTGACCATAACACTCTAAGAAAGATTGGCAGTAGTGGGGAGGCCCAAACTTTATCTGTACGGTGACCAGGTACGTGGCTAACCCTGAATTGTATCCCACGCCTTTAAAATAAAAATAAGACGTGCCAGGTCCTTCCCACATATATACCTCCGGGAGGCATCATTAACAGCACTTTATAGATGAGGAAACAACCGACGAAAGTTGCACAAAGTCACCAAAGGAAGCGGCACAGCACCAATCCAAGTCGAAACCTGGAACTGTCAAGCGAGACGGGGAGGAGGAGCCGCCCGGGCACCCTCGCGTGGGGTCGGGGTGGGGGTGGGGGTGGGGAGGGCACGCAACCTGAAACACTCAAGGGAGCCAGGTCTACACCCCACGTTCCCCACTCCACCGAGAACCGCAAGTCCACCAGCCTCCACCGCCGGACGCGGGAGGAGCAGGGTGCAGGCCCCGCTGGCCCCAAGGCCTTGGCGCCCACGAGGCCCCGCCGGCCGTCCTGGAAGGCTGGACTTCCGGGAGCGCGCCCGGCCGAACCCCGTCCGCCCGCCCGCCCGCGAGTCCCCGAGCCCACACCCGCGTCAGGAAGGGCCGCGGGCGGCGGGGGCCCGGGGCGGAGGAGCTGAGCCGGCGGGCCCTCCGCCAGCGCCGCACCAAAGCCTCCCCGCCGACCCGCCGTCGCGTCAGGCCGCGCCACTCACTGGCCATGGCTCCCCCGGGAAGTCCCAGCCGCAGCGCCGACAGAGCGCAGGGGTCGCGCCGTATCGACGCGGCGCTGCGGAGGGCGGGGCCGAGCGCGCGTCGGGGGGGCGGAGTCATTGTGTCAGAGGCTCCGCCCCCGCCCCGCCTCCGGCCCGGATGGCGGCGGGAGAAGGCGTCTGTGTTTCTGCGTGCTTCCAGTGCTGCTGTTTGCGCTAGGAAGGACCGACGAGACAAGGTTCATTAGAACACAGTCCGGGAAAAATAATGCCTCGAAAGGCAAAAGGGCAAAGCGGGAGCGGCCTAAGCGAGGTGGTGTCCTGGGGGGAGAAGCTTTGATTTGTAGCGTCCTCCGATTCTCCGCAAAAGGACTGAGCTTCTGGCTAATTGGATCGCTTCTATGGCCAGGGTATTGTCATATGCTGAGTGGCTATTTGAACCCGTCGCTGGGTCGGGGATGGAATGACCTCGGTAGGGTCAGACACGCCAGACGTCAGTAGGGTCTGACTCCAAGGCTGCTACGCAAAGGGGCGGGGAAAAGAGATACCGAGGGTTCAAATGCAACGTGAATAGTGCTGCAATAAACATGTGTGTGCAGGCATTTTTTTAATAGAGAGAACCTGGCATGTTCCTTTAAATGGTATTCCCACGTTGGTCTCTTCACTCTACGAATTTGATTCCTTTCTTGTTTCCTCTTAGTAAGGCCTTCGTTGTTAGTTGATGATGAATATTGACAACAAATCAGTCTTCTAATGGTCATCAGTTTTCTAATATTCGACTTTAAAATTTTTGCATTTATGCTTTAGTCGGATTGCTTTTTAATTTTTTGTGTTTTTGTGCCTTGTTAGGTTTGTGGATCAGAAATTAAGTGAATTTTAAAACTTTCTTTTTGAATGCCCCGCAATAGTTTAGATTATATTGAGACTTATCCTGGTTTCTTTTGTTTGTTTTGAGTCGGAGTCTCACTCTGTCGCCCAGGCTGGAGTGGAGTCCAGTGGCATGCTCACGGCCACCGCAGCCTCCACCTGCTGGGCTCAGGAAATCATTCCACCTCCGTCTTCCAAGTAGCTGGAACCACAGGTGCGTGCCACCACACCCAGCTAATTTTTTTATTTATTGTGGAGACGAGATCTAGCCAAATTGCCCAGGCTGGTCTTGAACCTCTGGGCTAGGTAATCCTCTTCCTCCACCTCCCAAAGTGCTAGGATTACAGGCGTGAGCCACCACACCCGGCCTTATCCTCGCTTCTAAAAGAACACTAAAAAAAATTTTTTTTGAGGACAATTAGGGCACTTAAATATGAACCAGTTATCTGATGCTTTCATGAATTATTTTGTGTAATATGGTATTGTGATTCTGCCAGGCAATGTCTTTACTCTTAGGAAATGTATGAGAAAGTATTTAGGGGTGAAGTGTCAGAATGTCTGACTGACTTAAAAATGGTCAGCAAAAAGAAAATATATTTATATAGAGATAGAACAAATGGCAAAACGTTAATTATTAAATCTTGGAGGAGGACACATAGCTATTCATGGAATTTTTTTTTTTAATTTGTAGAAGTTTTAAATTTTTAAACTTTCATAAGAAGAAGTTGGGGTGAAATACATAGCAGTATTAATAGACTATCTGGACGTAGCTTTACAGCAGATCTTTAATAACCTTTTAATTTCTGCTGTGCTATTAACCTGTTGAGAATTCAGAATCAATTTTGGCCACTTAAAATCTGAAGGAAAAAAAAAGTCATCCATTTCATCTAGATTTCCAACTTTACTGGCATAAGGTTGCATCTAATAGTGGCCCTACACCTGGGTGGACATGTTATTTGAGGTGCTTGTAGAACATTCAAGAAATGCCCAGTAGGTAGTTGGACATAAGCCTCAAGCTCAGATGAGTCCGGGTTGGAGACGGACTTAGGACTCATCAGCAGTTTAACAAAGATGAAGCTCTGAATTGGGACGAGAACACGCAAGTGGACTGTGGAAGATGCATGCAGAAGAGGGGCCTGCGGAGCCTGGAATGGAACCATCAGAAGTAGGACCAAGAGACCCAGAGCCTGTGGATTGCTGTGTCCCTCCATCACATGCAGGGAAGCTGCTGACTTGGACACTAGGGGTTGTGTCTAGCGAAGGTAAATGAAAATGAAACTGCATTTTTAAGACCTTTCTTAGAACTCTTTGGGCATCACGGAAAAGCTAGTCACTGGGTTCTAGTTCTGGCTCGATTCGCCACTCATTTGATATTAATACCTAGGGCAAATCACCTCACCCTGGGGATCTTTCATCTCCTGTATGTAAAGACATTAGAAGCAAGGGAGAGGAGGAGGTTGAATGGTGGTTTGTGCAGCCCTCCCTGCCAGCACTCCACTCCTTGCTCCAACCACAGCAGCTTTGCCTTCATTTCCCTGTTCCCTTTCATCTGACATTTGAAAAGAGGCAATAAATAAATGAATGAATAAATAATGGATCTTGAAAGCCCCAGTTAAAAATCTGGTGTTCCTTTTCAGTCTCTATTCCCATTGCTATCCATATCTCACAGCTTTAGTGACAATTTCCAAGCTGGTGCTGGTCAGATTTCTATTTTTCCTCCACAGGAACTATTTCAGCATTTCCAGCTGCCGGTGTCATCTCTATTTACACCTCTAAAAATACACCTCTTAATATCAGTTCAAGCTCAGTATCTCCAAAAGGGCTTCTCCTCCCAGCTGTTACTCATAGGCACCACAATATATGCCCAGTTTTCCAATTCTCCCTGCTCCCAACCCTCCAAAAAAATCAAAGTCACTTCTATGACTTTCAAATCTTTCATTCCCACCTCTGGTTAGGGACAGAGTCCTTCTTACACTCACGAAACATCCCTGCTGCCTTCTTTCGGTTCCCACCACCACCATCCATAGCTAGGCCTTCCTCAACTTAGGGGGCCTGCTACAAGTACTACAACTGGTCTCTTCTTACAGCATTCCTCCAATTGCTCCTTTATGGTATTAGGTGAGCCTGGGGAAACAGGAATTCAGTCCTGGGGAATGAAGTAGATATGCAAATGATTAATAGCAGTTGGAAACAAAGGGCTGAAGATCAGAAAGAACCGGTGTCACTTGTACAGAATAAAAGCAGAAATCTAGGAGAGTATGATACTGCAGAAAGCAAGGGATTCAAGTTAGGAATTACTTTGGATTAGAGCTTTGTAAAGGAAGGAGTCCGAGTGTGTGTGTGTATGTGTGCACACGTGTGTACATCGGTATCTCCAAAAGGGCTTCTCCTCCCAGCTGTTATTCATAGGCACCACAATATATGCCCAGTTTTCCAATTCTCCCTGCTCCAAAACACGTGCATTTATATATACATGGAATCTTTAGATTTCTGGTGCAGTTGTCTACAGATCTGATGACCTGACTTCAAACCTTTGCTGAGAGGCCGTGTGACCTTGGGCAAGTTATATAATGTAGGGAGAGCAACTTAATATAATAAACAGGTAGACTGATACCTAAGGAGCAGAGCTGGCAACTGAACTGAGGGCCACTAGCTCTGGCTTACTTTGTCAACAAAGAGGTGGCATGGTATGGCAGTGATGACCAAGAGCTCTTGTGTGTGAACACTTCATTTTTCTAGGATAAATGCCTAGAAGATCTAGAGATTGCTAGGTTGTATGATAAATCTGTAAGAAACTGCCAAGCTATTGTCTACAGTGCCTATACCATTTTGTATTCCCACCAGCAACGTATAAATGTTCTAGATCTGTATTCTTACCAGCACTATGTATTGTCATCAGCCGTTTTTTTTTTCTTTTTAATTTTAGCTACTCTAGTAGGTGTGTAGTAGCATCTCATTGTGGTTTGTATTTACATTTCCCTAAAGCTAGTAATGTTGAGCATTTTTTTGTTGTTGCTTTTTTTCATTGTTGAGCATTTTTATGTTTGGCATCTATCTATATTCTCCCTTATATATATATGTTTTAAGAAATGCTTCTTCAAGTCTTTTGCCCATTTTTTGTTTTCTTATTGTTGCATTGAAGTCTTTATATATTCTGAACACAAATCCTTTGCTGGATATGTGTTTTGCAAAAAGAGTATTTTTCCCTAGTACGTAATGTGTCTTTCCATTTCATTAAGTGTCTTTTGCAGAGCAAAATTTGTAAGATTTTGATAGTCAAAATTTATTTTTAAATTGTTTTGTGGATTGTGCTTTGTATATTATATCTAAGGACTGAGGGATAACCTAAAATCATAAAAAATTTCTCCTATGCTTTATTCTACTAGTTTTATAGGTTTACATTTTACATTTAGCAATATGATCCATTTTGAGGTAACTTTCGTATAAGGTGTGAAGGATAAGTTAAGGTTCATTTCTTTGCATATGGATATCTAGTTGATGTAACACCACTACATCGAAAGCACTATCCTTTCTCAACTGAATTGTCTTTGAACCTTTGCCAGAAAACAATTACCCTTTATTTGTGTGGGTCTATTTTTTTATTTTCCATTTTATTTTTATTATAATAGAACTACATAACATACCACATACTACATTGTATAACTTTCTAGCAGGCATAGATGACTGTAACTGTTATTTTTTCAACCATCAGGAAAATGCTTCCTTAATCAAAGTTCTGGAAACCTTTGAAACATAGTAACAATTAACTCCAGAGATGTGCCTATCTCTTTCAAATCCACTGACATGAATAACAGGTAATCTTTTTTTCTTGTGCTGTTAGTGAGCCCGAGAACTGTTAGTGAGCTTGTGAGTTCACTGTAGTTACTCTAGGGATGGCTATAATCGATAAGACACACAATAGCAAGTGTTGCCATGCTAGTGGAAAAATTAGAAAGCTCATGTATTGCCAACATGACTGTAAAATGATAAAGTACCTTTGGAAAACAGTTTGGAAGTTCCTTTTTACATTTAAAAAGTTAAATGTAAAATTGACATATGGCCCAGTAATAATACTCCTAGGTATATACCCAAGAAAACTGAAAACATACCAAGGGTGCCAAAAAAATGTTTACACATTTTAAGAAAGGAAAAAACTGTATTAAAATTGTAATAATATACACTGGTACCAAAAGATGAATACAAGTCATGTTTGACTTCTGCAATTACAAGAGGTATTCAAAGTGGTTACCATCAGTGTCCAGACACTTCTGATTATGGCAAACTAAAAGTAATATATAGACACCTCTTTAATTGTGACTACTAACATATGTATATTAATATATATATATGCATATGGTATATTAACAGAAAAATTTGTACACAAATGTTTGCAGAGCATTTTTCATAGTAGCCAAAAAGTGAAAGCAACCCAAATGTCCATCAGGTGATGAACTGTTGGATAAATAAAATGTGATATATCCATACAATGAAATACTACTTGGTCACAAAAATGAAATTTGGATACATGCTACAATGTGGATGATGCTAAGTGAAAGAAGCCAGACACAAAAAAATCACATACTTTTATTTTTAAAAATGTCCAGAATAGGCCAAATCCATAGAGACAGAAAGCAGATTAATGTTCACCAAGGGCTGGAAAGAAGAGGGACAGGAGAGTGACTGCTAATAGGTAGGAGTTTTTTTGTTTTTGGAAGTGATGAAATGTTTTATAACTAAATAGTGGTGATGGTTGCACAACTCTGTGGATATACTAAAAACTACTGAATTATAGGTGGTTAAAAAGGTGAACTTTATGGCATGTGAATTATATATCTCAATAAGGACTTTTTTTTTTTAAGTTCCCAATGTTAATGATAAAACTGAGATATTACTTTCATTATTCATTCAACCTGTAGGGTTGGGCTCCCCTCACATCAAATTGTCACTGTTAAGTAGAATTGCCAATTTATGACTGGTTACTTTAATACGTTAGAATATCATGCTAAGGAGTTAAAGGTCCTGTGTGAAACATATCAGTGGTGAAAATGGTTGAGCATGTCAGCACAAACTTATCATCCCTACTAGAAAGCAAATTTTACTCATGATGGGAAAGTGGCATCCAATTCCATATAGAGACTTAATTTTATACCTTCTTAAGCAATACTAATTCCCAGGGAGTGTGGAGAGATGAGGAGATAATTTCTCTTTTCGCTCATTCAATTTTTTTGAACCTTAGTTTCCTAATCTTGAAAATACAGAAAATAACAGTAATCCCAATTCTGTAATCAGTGGGCCAGTGATGGGAGGATGAGCTATGTAAGTGCCTAGTACAATCAATGAAATAAATTTTCATTTAATAGCCATGAATAATCTTGTAAGTGTAGTGCTATTTAAGATGAGAAAATCAAAAGTTCACAGAGGTTATATAGTACAATTCAGGCAGTGGTTTACTACATGTGGAATTTAGTGTCATTCATTTAAACTAACTTCAACCACTTTTTTCTTTTTTTGAGTCAGAGTCTCACTCTGTCGCCCAGGGTGGAAAGCAGTGGCACGCTCACGGCCGCTGCAACCTTGACCTGCTGGGCTCAGACAATCCTTCCAAGTAGCTGGGACCACAGGCATGCACCACCAAGCCCTGGCTAACTTTTAGATTTATTGTAGTGATGAGGTCTCATCAAGTTGCCCAGGCCGGTCTTGAACACCCAAGATCAGGCAATCCTCTCACCTTTGCCTCCAAAGTGCTGGGATTACAGGCGTGAGGCACCGTGATGGTCTCAACTCCTCCTTTATCCCTCCCATCTAGGTGAACAGAAATACCTGAAATCTGAGCATTTAAATCCTACTAACAGAACAGACTTCAATTTTCCAGTTTCGTAGCCTCAAGAGATTTACAAATAGGGAAAAGAAGGAGAGAGTGTCACTATGTTTAAGAACAAAGTTTTGAGCAAACTGTATTGATTTATTTACAATTGTATTTATAAACAGTAACACAAACATCTTTACATTAATATTATGAAAAACGTCCCATGGCTGTAATGGGCAAAAAGTGGAACTTCAGGACGTTTCCAGAGGAGTGCCA
>CAUYQG010030202.1:0-26593 GCA_963574415.1 Tarsius wallacei | reverse complement strand
TTTGTCAAAGATGAGTTGTTTGAGATATTGAGGTTTTGCTTCTGGAATCTTTATCCTGTTCCATTGGTTCGTATGCCTGTTCTTGTATCAATAACAAGCTGTTTTGGTTATTGCAGCCTTACAGTAAAGTTTGAAGTCTGGAAGTGTGATACCTCCTGCTCTGTTTCTTTTGCAAAGGATTGTTTTGGCTATTCATGATCATTTATGTTTCTATACGAATTTCTGTATTGTCATTTCCAGGTCTGAGAAGAATGATGTTGGTAATTTAATGGGTATTGTGTTGAATCTGTAGATTGCCTTGGGTAGGATGGACATCTTAATGATGTTGAGTCTTCCTATTCATGAGCATGGAATATTTTTCATTTCTTTGTATCTTCTTGGATTTCTTTGAGCAGTGTTTTGTAGTTTTCATTGTAAAGGTCTTTCATTTCTTTGGTTACGAAGATGCTGAGGTATATCATTTTTTGTGTGTGGCTGTTATGAATGGGAGTATGCTTTCTATTTGGTTCTCTGCCTGCTTGTTGTTGGTATATAAGAATGCGACTGCCTTTTGCACATTTATTTTGTACTCTAAGACTTTGCCAAAGTCCTTTATCAGTGAAAGTAGGCTTTTGACAGATACTTTTGGATTTTTGAGATATAGGATCATATTATCAGCAAAGAGGGATAACTTAACTTTCTCTTTTCCTATTTGGGTACCCCTCATTTCCTTCTCTTGCCTAATTGCTCTAGGACTTCCAACATAGTGTTGAACAAGAGGGGTGATAGTGAACAGTCTTGTCTTGTTCCAGTTTTTGGGGGAAATGTTTCCAGTTTCTGTCCATTTAGCAATATGCTGGCTGTAGGTTTATCGTAGATCGTGCTTACGATTTTGAGGTATGTTCCTTCCATGTCTAGGTGTTTGAAGGTTTTTATCAAGAAGGGATGGTGGATTTTATCAAAAGGTTTTTCTGCATCTAATGATATAATCATGTGGTTCTTGTTTTTACACCTGTTGATGTATTTAATTACATTTATGGTCTTAGGGATGTTGAACCAGCCCTGCATTCTCGGGATGAAACCTATTTGATCATGGTGGATAATTTTTCAGATGTGTTGTTGGATCAGGTTTGCTAGGATCTTGTTGAGAATTTTAGCATCTATGTTCATCAAGGATATTGGCCTGTAGTTCTCTTTTTTGTTGTTGTTGGATCTTTACACAGTTTGGGAATCAGTGTGATGTTAGCTTCATAAAATGATTTGGGGAGAATATCATCTTTCTCAATTGCCTGGACTACTTTCGATAGGATTGGTATCAGCTCCTTCTTGTATATTTTGCAGAATTCTGTTGGAAAGTTGTTTATTAAATTTTAAATGTCAAGTCTGGATGACTACTTATAGTATGATACCTGATTTTAAATACACTGGAAAGCAAAAAACCCTCAATATTATATTGTTTGGGATATATATATATATATATATATATATACACACACACACATACATACACACACATACACACACAAACACTTTTTCAAAAAATATATGAATTATATGCCCCAAGTTTAGGAAAGTTGTTATCTCTGGCAGTTTAGCACATTTGTACATGGGCGGTAGCTTCAAGAGTATTGGTAATGTTCTAGCTCTTTGTGGCAGGTGGTGAACTAATTGTTGACTATTATATTGGTATATTTCTTAAGATATATGAGGGGGGATCCAATAAAACAGAATTTGTTTATAAACAATTGTGTATTTATTCTTACATATTTAAACTCAAGTCACCATCAAAATACTCCCCAATTGATGTAGTACACCTATCAAGACACTTTGTCCACTGCTCAAAACGGTTTTTGAACTCATCAGTTTTGATGCTTTTTAGTGCTTCTGCTGTTTTTTGTTTCACCTCTTGACACTGGCAAAACTTTTCCTCTGAGGACTTTTTTCATAAGTGGAAACAAACAAACAAAAAAAAGTCGCCTGAGGCGAGATCGGGTGAATAGGGAGCGTGGGGTATGGGAGCCATGCCATTTTTGGTTTAAAACTGCTGAACGCTAAGGGCAGTGGGGGCAGGGGTGCTTGTAAATCACACATCATGAAATGGATAAATGCACTGAAAGAATCTAAAGAAAATTTACTAGAGCCAAATACAGCCTCTCACAACAACACTAGTTGGTACATTGATATTAATGGGATCCTAGAACACTTACCTAGCAGAGCAAGCCTGTGCTATAAAGGACCCACCCTCCAAAAAACAATTGTGGGTTTTAGGGAGAAACCCTTCTCACGTGTGTGTATGTGTGTGTGTATGTGTATGTGTGTGCGTGTGTGTGTAGTAGAGTTTTGCTTGTATCAAAATTTTATTTTAAAAAATTAGTGCTTGTATTTTGTGACACTTAGATAACTGTTTAGAGGATTATTTTTTTGCTTATTTTCTGGTTCTCAGTTGCACCCCCCAAAAATGGAATTGCTGGATGGCTGACTTCCAGAGAGATGAAACAAAATTGTAATTATTTTTAGTGTATGTGTACATAATTATTCTGAAAGTAAATCACGTTCAAACCAATGGCTATATGGGAATGAATGGTCAGAATCTGCTCTTTTTTTGGTCACACTAAATGCAGAAAGCAATTTGACTATGAGAAATATAAATTAGTAGCTTCTACATCATCTCCTTTAAACCAATGTGCTTACCATGTAAGAGTTGGGATAATAATCATAATAAAATTAGCAATGAAAACTTCCAGTTTCTGTTCCAACATGTAAAGAACTGGGAAGTTGTCACATTTGTCCTTACAACAAGAGAAAGCTTGAAAAACTAAAAATCAATGACTTTTTTTGAACTCATCAGAGAACTAAGTTTGCAGGGCAAACTGCAACTTCAAAATCTGGATAGACAGGCTCATTCAGAGATACACTTTCAAAATCTGCTTACCTGGAGCAGAAGCTGCTGGAGCCATAAACCGAAAGAAACACTTAAATGGTAATTTTGATGAATTGTGGATGGTTGAGTGTGGACTAGTATGAAAATGAGAAAATCTGGAGATCACAGTTTAAGGGGTTTAGCAAATGTTCATGGGTTTACCAGCATTCCACCAGAAGATCCACAAAAGATCCCCTTGTGGTGCTGTGGGAGGAGAAGAATCACTGTGAAAAGCACCCAGAGTATTCTCCATAACAAAGATCTGCCCTCCAGGAAAAAATACTTTGCCAGCACTTCATCCAAGTTGGGGAAGAGCATTCATCTCACTCTAGCATAATTTTTTCTTCCTGTCATACTTTAAGGGTAAACAATTTAAAAATCAAATTACTGGAAATGCATTTATAAAAGTCACAACCCACAGTCATAGACCTAGTAAAGACTGAGATGTAATATAAGATGATAAAATACTTTCTCACCTTCACACCCAACCACCACACCAACAGGGATTCAGAAAAATACAGTGGATTACAGCTGAAAGAGCTGCAAGATGTAGACTTTGTCTGAAGAGGTGAACTTGCGGCATTCAAAAATCAAGAGGAGAGACAATAACAAGGACACTAAAGGAATTTGAAGTCTTTGGCACCTACAGCTACAGCAAGCATTGAATACAGACAAAATTATAGCTAGATGACCACAAATCCTCACAAAATAACATGCCCAGCTTTTAACAAAAAATTACAAGGCATGCAAAAAAGATTAAAAGAAAAAGAAAACTTTGAAAAGACAAAGCAAGCGTCAGAACCAGACTTAGTTATAACACAGATATCAGAATTATGAGACAGAAAACCTGAAACAATATAATTAATATGTTAAGTGCTCTAATGAAGAAGTAAACAGTATGTAAGAACAGATGAGTAATGTAAACAGAGAGGAAACACTAAAAAATAATCAAAGAGGAATGCAAGAAATCAAAAATACTAAAACAAATGAAAATTCCTTTGATGGGCTTATCTATAGACTGGACACAGGCAAAGAAAAATCAGTAAGGTTGAAGATAGGTCAACAGAAACTTCCCAAACTAAAATGCAAAGAGAAAAAAGAAGGAAAAAAGGAAAAAATTAGAGTATCTAGGAAATGTAGGACAATTTAAAAAGACGTAGCAGATGTGTAAAGAGAATACCAGAAGTAGAAGAAAGATAAGAGAGAATAGAGAAATGTTTGAAGAAGTAATCACTGAGAACTTTCCAAAATTAAATAAAGGCACCATACCACAGATCAGGCAATCAGAAGATATCAAGCAGCATAACAAACAAACAAACAAGCAAAAACTATTCCATATTCAAACCAAAGACAAAAAGAAAATGTGAAAAATGTTGGAGAAAAAAGTACCTTAGCTATAGAAAAACCAGGTTAAGAATGATAATGAACTTCTCATCAGAAACCATGAAAGCAAGAAAACAGTAGATTGAAATATATAGTGTTGAAAGAAAAAAGACATCAATCTAAAATGCTATATTCAGTGAAATCATACTTCAAAAATGAAGAGAAATACAAACTTTCTTAAACAAACAAAAACTTAAGAAATTTATCCTCAGTACAACTGCCCTGTAGGAAACTTTAAATGTTTTTCAGGGAGAAGGAAAATGATATAGGTAAAACACTCAGATCTACACAACAGAAAAAAAAGCATCAGAAAGAGAATTAACCAAAGTAAAATAGTTTCTTTGAATTTTTATTCTTAATTGATCTAAAGTTAACTGTCAAAAGTAATAATACTAACAATATATTAGATGATTATATATTAAATTATATCATATGAGTAAGTAAAATGAATGACAATAATGTCATGGTGAATGAAAAGAAGCAATTGGGAACACTCTGCTATAAGAGAACAACACTACATGTGAAGTGACATAGTATTATTTGGAAGTGGACTTAGATTAGTCAAAAATGTGCATTGCAAAGAAAGGCAACCACTACATTTTTGTAGTGCAATGTATATGCTAAGACATAGTTAAATCATTTAAAAGTGCTCAATAAAAAGTAAAAAGGCAGATAAAGAGAAAAAATAAACCAAGAAAATAATGACAATTCTGATAGATATTAATTCAACTACATCAGTAATCACTTTAAGTGTGAACGCTCTAAATGTACCAATTAAAAAACAGAGGTTGTCAGAAGGAATTTTTTTAAAAGACCCACTTTCAATACTCAAATAGATTAAAAGGATGGAAAAGGATACTTTATGTTAATACTAACTAAAAGAAAGCTGGGAAATTATTTTAATTTTAGTAAAATCAGAAAAAGAAATATTATTAAGATAAAGAGGAGTACTTCATACTGAGAAAGGAGTCAATTCTTTAAGATAACATAGCAATTCTAAATACATATGCTCCTAACAACAGTGGCATAAACTAATATAACTGAAAGAAAAAGTATACAAACTCACTATTGTAGTTGGAGACTTAACACCCATATTTCATCAATTGAGAGATCTAGCAAGCAGGTAATCAGTAAGGCTGCAGTTGATCTAAATAATACTATAAATCAATCTGATAATTGGCATTCACAAAATATTCCATGCAAGAACAGCAGAATGTACATTCTACTCACACTCACAAGGAACTTTCACCAAGATGGATCACATTCTGGGCCATAAAACATACCTTAATAAATTTAAAAGAATAGAAATTATGCGAAGTATGTACTCAGATTATAATGGAAATAAACCAGAATTTCATAAAAGAAAAATAGCTAGAAAATCTCCAAATATTTGAAAATTAAATAACATGCTCCTTCATAGCACATGGATCAAAGAGAAGTCTCAAGGTTAATTTAAAATATTTTTAACAACAAACATATGGACTTTGTGCAACTTGGATGGATTTAGAGTCTATCATACTCAGTGATCTATCACAGAAACAAAGAACAGAGTGCCATACGTTCTCACTCATAAGCAGACCCTGAACATTTACCATAATACTATAGGAAAGGAATTGGCAGTAGTGGGATACTGCCAGGGTGGGATGGGGATACAAAATCAATAAGGGTTCCTGACTTCAAACCAGGCAAAGTGGGCACCAAAGGGAGGCCCAAACTTTACCTGTATGATGTCCACTTGTATACTTAATCTGAATTGTACCAAACATCTTTCAAATAAAATTTATTTTTAAAAAAATTTTTAACAAAATTAAAATACAACCTATCAAATTCTGTGAGATGCAGAGAGAGCAGTGCTTGGAGGGAAATCTGTGGCCTTAAATGTATGTATTAGAAGAGAAAAAATATATAAACTGAGCTTTACCTTAGGAAAATAGAGAAAAAAAGAAAAATTCAAGCCTATGCAAGAAGAAATAATAATTTTTAAAATTAGAGCAAAAACCAATGAAATTAAAAACAGAAAAAAAAATCAGTGACACAAAAGTTGGTTTTAACTCATTGAGATCATGTATGCATCAGACTCTAGTTATAATTCATCCTGTGGTACCATTCTCTCCACCCGGGAGCCTATGAAATGTAAGAAATGAGTCATCTGCTCTCAAAAGACAATGGTAGAAAAGGCATATGATAACAGTTATAGACATTTTCTTACCAAAAAAAATGGAGAAATAAAGGATAATTTTTTTTTAAGTAACCATTTTCAAGCAATTTTGAAATCCAGCTAGGAAAACTCCACTTGGTTTGGTTTTAAAAATGTTTTTATTTTAAAGATGTAAGGTACAGTTCAGAGTTAGGTATACAAATGTGCATTATGCAGATACCTTTGTTGATGAGGTGTACCCCCGCTTCCTCTGGCAGATTCCCACTAATGCCAATCCCACCCCCCCACCCAGCCCAGCAATTTCCCACTATTGCCAATTCTTTTCTTATGGTAGTATAAACTGCTCAAGGTCCACTTATGAGTGAGAACATGTGATAATCAGTTCTTTGTTTCTGTGATAAATCACTCAGTATTATAGATGCTAAGTCCGTCCAAGTTGCTGTGAAGTTCATAATTTTGTCCTTCTTTATGGCTACATAATATTCCATTGTGTATATATACCACATTTTTTTTATCCAGCCCTCTTTCGATGGGCAGCACAGTTGGTTCTATGCTTTTGCTATTGTGAACAATGCTGCAATAAATATACGTGTGCAGGTATATTTTTCTTTCTTTTTATTTTTTTATTTTAAAGATGTGGGGTATAATTCAGGGTTAAGTATACAAATGTTCATTATACAGGTACCTTTGTTGATAAGGTGTGCCCCCCTCCCCCGGCAGAATCCCACTACTGCCAATCCAACCCCCACCCCCACCCCCCCAGCAATTTCCCACTATTAACAATCCTTTTCTTTTATTATTACAATAATTGTTCAAGGTCCACTTATGAGTAAGAACATTTTTCAGAGAGTAAGTCGAGTTTCTCTCGGTATATTCCCAGAAGGGGGGTTGTGGGGTCATATAGAAGGCCGATTTTTAGATCTTTTAGGACTTGCCAAACTGTTTTCCACAGAGGTTATATTAGTTTGCATTTCCACCAACAGTGTAGATGTGTTCCCTTTTCCCCACATCCTCTCCAGCATCTGTTGTTTTTTGAGTTATTGATGATGGCCATCCTGGCTGGAGTTATGTGGTTATCTCATTGTGGCTTTAATTTGCATTACTTTGGTGATTAGTGAGGCTGAGCATTTTTTCACCTATCTCTTGGCTGCTCATATGTCTTCTTTTGAGAAGTGTTTATTCATATCTTTTGCCCACTTTGTAATGGGACTGTTTTTTTTTTCTTTTCAGCATGTTTGACTTCCTTGTAGATCCTGGATGTTCAACCTTTGTCAGACATACAGTTGGCAAATATTTTTTCCCAGTCTGTGGGCTGTCTCCCCACTCTCTTGATAGTTTCTTTGACTTTGCAGAAGCTTGATGAGGTCCCACTTGTCTATCTTATCTCTTATGGCATGGACACTTGGGGTTTTGATCAGGAATTGGTTGCCAGTTCCAATTTACATGAGAGTGTCTCCTGCATTTTCTAAGGTTCTTACAGTTTGAGGTTTTACGTTTAGGTCTTTGATCCATTTTGAGTTGATTTTTGTGTATGGTGATAGGTAGGGGTCTTGTTTTAATCTTCTGCATGTGGTCAGCCAGTTTTCCCAGCACCATTTACTGAATAGGTCTCCTCTTCCCAGTGGTTGGTGCTGGAGGCTTTGCTGAAGATGAGTTGGTTAAGAAATTGAGATTTTGCTTCTGGAATCTCTATCCCGTTCCATTGGTCTATATGCCTGTTCTTGTACTAATACCATACTCTTTTGATTATTATAGCTTTATAATAAAGTTTAAAGTCTGGGAGTATGATACCTACCACTTTGTTTGTTTTCTTTTTCTTAAAACAAGATTTACTGAGAGGACAGAAAGGCTCCCACAGTGGGAGGGGACCTGAAGGGGTTGCCCTCACTTTTTTGCAAGGGGGGGGGCTGAGGATTGTTTTGGCTATTAGTGGCCATTTATATTTCCATATGAATTCCTGTATTGTCATTTCCAGGTCTGAGAAGAATGCTGCTGGTAATTTAATGGGTATTACATTAAATCTATAGATTGCCTTGGGTAGAATGGACATCTTAACAATGTTGATTCTTTCTATCTATAAGCATGGAATACTTTTCCATTTGTTTGTGTCATCTTTGATTTCTTTGAGCAGTGTTTTGTTGTTTTCATTGTAAAGGTCTTTTATATCTCTGGTTAGGAAGATGTGTGGCTATTGTGAATGGGATTGTGCTTTTTATTTGGGTTTCTGTTTGTTTATTGTTGGTGTATAGAAATGCAACTGTCTTTTGCACATTAGTTTATACCTGGAGACTTTGCCAAAGTCCTTTATCAATGCAAGGAGGTTTTTGACAGATTCTCTAGGGTTTTCGAGGTATAGAATCATATCATCTGCAAAGAGGGATAACTTGACTTCCTTTTCTATCTGGATACCCCTGATCTCCTTCTCTTGTCTGGTTGCTCTAGCTGGGACTTCCAAAACTGTGTTTAAAAGGAGGGGTGAGAGTGGGCATCCTTATCTTGTTCCAGTTTTCAGGGGAAATGGTTCCAATTTCTGTCTGTTTAGCAGTATGCATGCTGTGGCTTTCTCGTAGATGACTCTTACTATTTTGAGGTATGTTCCATCTATGCCTAGAAGTTCGAAGGTATTTATCAAAAGAGGTGTTGGATTTTATCAAAAGCTTTTTCCATGTCTAATGATATAATCATGTGGTTTTTGTTTTTACATCTGTTGATGTATTTAATTACGTTTATCGTCTTATGAATGTTGAACCAGCTCTGCGTCCTGGGGATAAAACCTACTTGGTCATGGTGGATGATTTTTGAGATGTGTTGTTGGATTCAGTTTGCTAGGATCTTGTTGAGATTTTTAGCATCTATGTTCCTCAAGGATATTGGCCTGTAGTTCTCCTTCTTTGTTTGATCTTTACCTGGTTTGGGTATCAGTGTGATGTTAGCTTCATAAAATGATTTGGGGAGATTTCCATCTTTCTCAATTGCCTGGAATACTCTCAATAGGATTAGTATCAGCTCCTTCTTGTATGTTTTATAGAATTCTGCTGGAAAGCCATCTGGTCTGGGGCTTTTTTTGTAGGTAGTTTTCTTATGACGTTGTCAATTTCCTGGATTGTTATTGGTCTATTTAGGGTCTCAATTTCTTCTTGTTTCAAACTGGGGAGGTTGTTGATGTCAGAAAGTCCTCCATTTCCTTTAGGTTTTCAAGTTTGTTTCCATTTTGTTTCAAGCGTTCAGCTGCCAGGACTTGAGGCTCTCCCCTCTGAGTCATACCTCCATGCTTATGCAAGTTAACATGTGTTTGCAGTTGTGTAATTTTATCTGCAGTTTCTTGACTGTAGATTTTTGGTCCACAGCCTTATTTCACTTATATTCCCTTTGTTCTTTTCAGTTCAAAATAGCAGTGTTTTTACCAATATAAAATACTCAAAAACTTTTTGTGTTTCTTGTGTATGACATGGGGATTTACCCCATTAAACAAGAGGATCTTTCACAAAACTTTCCTGAATATTCTCATTTATATTTCTTGTTTCTACTGAGATGACTGAGAAGATCCATGAGTCACATGACTAATCTCTTAAATAGGGTATGTCCAGGATACATACCCTATTTTAAGATTAGCTGACTGGAAAACTTCATTTCATCTGGCACTTTAGTTCTTCTTTTCTAAGTAATATAACATAGTCACAGGTTCCAGTGATTATGAGGTAGAAATTAGAGGTATGTCATTATTCTAGCTGCTGCAGTCATCAAAAGCAGGAAAAGTCCTCAAATGTGTCACAGCCAAGAGGGGCCTAGGAAAACTATGGTATCCCAAATGGGATCCTGTAACAGAAAAAGGACTTTGGGTAAAAGTGAAAGAAATATTAATAAATTATGGAGTTCAGTTAATAATAATGCACCAGTATTGTTTCATCAATTGTAACAAGTGTACCACACTAATATAAGATGTTAATAATAGGGGAAATTGCATACAACATATACAGGAACTCATTGCCTTAACCCAGATCCTCCTGTCATGCAGCACCAGAACTAGGGACCCCTTCCCTTATCTATGAGATACATAAGATCATAAAAAGCTCTTTCTATAAAATAAAATAAACTCAGAGAGTATGCTCTCGACAGGAAAAATAAACTCTGGGCTTTTACCCAATTATCAGAAAAAAATGAGACTTGAATTCAGTGAGGGGTTCCTGAGGTTCCATCAATCCCTGTACCTCACCATTCTTAAAGTTTGGGCGAATTTTTTTATTTAAAAAAATTGTGGCTACAGCACCTTGCAAAGAGCTTAGAACATAGAAAGTGCAGGAGGGAGGAAGGGAAGGAGGGCAAAACAAGGGAGGGGAGAAGAAAGGGAAGAGGGTGGGGAAGGGAGAGTTCCTAATTAGGAGACCCTCATCAGCCCAAAAGGAAGCAAACAAGTAAAGCTCAATAAATCCCATGTTGTGCTTAGTTTTGTTCCATGATCTGCAAGAACCTGACAAGTTTGATTTTTTGTTGAAAATGCACTGCTCTCAGCTCTGTTCATTCTAGCCAACCTCTTCACATTTTGCAGAGCCTATTTTCACTGACACCCTTCTCAGGTCCTTTTATTTTCAAGTTCCCTTATGCATGGCAGCCCCCCAAAGGCAGCCAGTTACTTGAGAAGTGAGAGCTCACTGTGATTTATATTCCAGCCACCTTCTGGAAGGGGCCATGGTCCAGCTGCACATTTGTATATTCATTGAGCCGTACTCCCGACTCCACAGCCTCCTGACAGCTGCAGATGGCAAGGCCATTTTTCATAAGGTGTGTGTGAGGAGGAGAGGGACAGACTTAAACCTCACCTGGAGGAGACAGCAGTTTTGGAACAACCAGTACAGTCAGGATTGATAGAGAATTAAAAACTGAATGGGGAGCAGACAGTATCTTCTCATTCTATTGTCACCCACTTAAAGTTACTATACAGTTTCACTATTATCAATTACCATTACACATCATTCAGAATATTCTAAATACCCTGGGACTATATTCAGGAGCTTAAAAGCACAGGCATTGAATTTAAGCTTGCTCACTCTTTCTTTCTTTCTCTCTCTCTCTCGCTCTCTCTCTCTCTCTCTGTATGATCTTGCTGATCATAAGCCCTGGAGTGAACAGTTCAAGAACAAAAAAGAACAAGAAGTTGAAACAGCTAAAGGTATGTAGGAAGCAAGTCAGGAAAAAAGGAAAGGGTTAGAAACCTAGGATTCTTGCCAAGAGTGGAGTTTACAGAGGAAGAATTACCCGTGGGTCTTGGCTCCCATCTCATAACAGCAGCAGAAGTTGACACATCAGAAACAAGACTGCTGACCAACGGGAGAGGGAATCAATGAACCCACAGCATCATTTCTCCCAACCTGAGCCAAGAGATCTATTTTTACTGATGAGTGATCTTTCTTCAGAAATAAACCGATGGGCCACCTCTACCTGGGTTGTTCTTTCCTGTTACCCCATAGTTTATATGCCACAGTTTGCCTCCTGTTTATATAAAGCCTAATAGGACTCACTTGTGCTATTCTCTATGTGCTCACTTCATAAATCTGAGCTCCAGAATTACACTCTGTTAGGACCAGAACTGAGCTGCCCATTTTATTTTTTAAAACCAGTATTATTCAATTTGGCAGTAGGTTTGACCCTCCTCAAATAACTTTTTTTCATACAATGTTCAGGTCATAATAAATACACTTTGACTTTGCTTTCTCCATGATGAAGAGTATCATCATTGTCTTCTGAAGTGAATTCTGTTTAGGTTCATTACTTTAAACTGGCTTGGGTAGTTTCCACTTTAATGTAGTTCCTTTGACAAATTAGCTCACAACCTGGGATCTGCAACTTTAATTTTCTTACCTCATCCTTCTCTTCTTTCTTTCCTTCTTATCTCTTCCATCTATCCATTAGATTGCTTCCAGAGATTGAAGAGGAGTTGCTAGTCCAGATACTATTGCAATAGAACACCTTTACCCTATTTAACCCCAAGACAAATGGAGACAGAATGTGAAAGAAACTACATTATCTACAGCTGTTGAAGGATCAGGCTTTTTTTCCAGACCTGGCCATGGCTTCTTTCATAAGGGCTGCAACAGGGCCACAGAGACCACTGTATCTTTTTCACCACAAAGCACATGGTAAAAAGGCATGGGCCAAGCACAGGAAGACTCGCCTATGCCCTGATAAAAATACGTTTTATCATAGGTTGAGATTTTTTTAAATGTTTTATATTGCAAATTGAGATATTTGGTGACAATCATACTTATACAGAAGATATGTGAATGAATATTAATGTGGCAGAACAAACATTCTTCTTCTATCAGAGGGGAAATTTAGAGATTGAAAAGGATCTGGTTTACAGTTGGCAAATATTTTTTTCCATTCTGTGGGCTGTCTCTCTGCTCTCTTGATGGTTTCTTTTGCTTTGCAGAAGCTTGTCAGTTTGATGAGATCCCACTTATATGTATCTTATATCTTATGGTATGGGCACTTAGGGCTTTGATCAGGAATTGGTTGCCAGTTCCACTTTCCATAAGGGTGACTCCTGCATTTTCTACATAAGAGATATTCCTGAGTTCTTTTTATTTAATGTATTTTATTCTCCGGGGCTTGAAATGTACTCAAAACTCTCCAGAGTATACTCATGCAAATATTTATTTGAGAAGCATCTTTGTGCCGTTTGATTTTGTTCCATGATTTCTTTTACCTATGTTTTATTTACATCTATTTTTTTCTCTCAGAATTGTTTTTTCATAGACAGACACCATAACTTTGAAATTGAACACATTTGGGAGCACAGCTGTCTTTGTATAGCAGGAGACAGTGAGGAAGTGTTAAAAATATGCCCAATCCAAATGGAATGACAAAACAAATTCGCAGATGTGCTCACACTAAATCGGAAGCTGGTGTCTTCATTCATAGTTGGTTGGTTAGGATATAGACATGCTTCCAAATTTTAAAATTCTGTTTTGCAGTGTCAGTAGTAATTGTAGCCACTTATATAGGCATAAAGAAGATGAATATATCCCTGTAAGGGAAGATGACTTGTAGTCAAGAAAATTGTTTCTATCTGACTCTATTAAGATTTATGTGTATATATCCAATATTGTGATGAATATTTCAAATGCATAAATACATATTGTGCACAGAGATACGTTTGCGAGGGTTTAAGGGAATAAGAATGCTCTTTAAAAAGCCCAATGTAGTAGAAACATTATTATTTACTTAAAAAACCTTTCTTATGATTGTGTCAAGCTATCAAATATTCAAGTGATAAGGGGAAAAGATAATCTTTGCTATAAAAGTCCTCTTTCTAACATTCTATTATTGTTTGTTTTGTCTAGGTTAAAGTTGTGTTTGAGAAAAAAACTATTGAAGATTACTTAACCACTATTTTATTCATCATTCACATTTACTTTTGAAATTCATTAGATGATTGCAAAGACCAGAAATCCTTCATTTAGCAGGCACTGCATGGAGCATTTACTGAGTAAATCAGGCAGAATGAAAATGACTCACTGCAGCACCGATGGCAGGAAGTCAGACCCCATGTTCGTGAAAGCATGAGTGAGGTTAACAACCTTCTCTACAAGCTAAGCCAGCAGCTAAAAAACCCAGAGGCCATGGAAGTCCCGCCTCTCAGTCAGAAGTAAGTGAAAATTCACTCAGATTTGGCTTTCATTTTGGATGTATATCTGGTTGGAGGGTTTTTTTTTATTTTTTATTTTTTTTTGAGTTGAAGTCTCACTCTGTCATCCAGGCTGAAGTGTGGTGGCATGCTCACAGCCACCACAGCCTCGACCTACTGGAGCCAGGTGATCCTTCCACCTCAGTCTTCCAAGTAGCCAGAACTTACAGGTGCACGCTACCATGCCCGACTAATTTTTTGATTTATTGTAGAGATGCTGTCTTGCCAAGTTGCCCAGGCTGTTCTTGAACCTGTGGGCTCAGGCAATCCCCTCACCTCAGCCTCCCAAAATGCTGGGATTACAGACTTGAGCCATTGCGCTGGCCTGGTTGGAGGTTTTTACCATGTGTTATGATCTGTTCAAGGCAGGGATCAGTTATATGCATTTTGTTTGTTTGTTTGATAGAATTTGTGCAGGTCTGAACTGTGAACCACCAACTGATGCACCCTCCAGCCCACGAGCCAGAACAGCCCCAACGTCGGTCCTTTGTTGAGCATACACGAAACAGATACTCATCTCCTCCCAGAGTTCCAGTGATTGTCTCTAAGATTTACATTTTTATCTTTTCTCTTAGATTTATAGTTTTATCCTTGGTCTCTCTCCTGAGCTACTTACTTATACATTCAGCTCATATAGTCTAAATCTCTTGGCTAAGCCTCATCTTACCTTTTTCAGGATCATCTAGTGGTAGCAGGAGGGAGTGTAGGTTCAGAGGATGGGAGGGTGGTGGCCATGGGAGGAGAGATTTATCCCGTGATGTTTCATAACAATGAGACTCATCTCCTCTTTCATACTCTTCAGATGCTTCATGAGTAGTCACTTGCTAGAAGAGGATGAAATGTCTTGGTGATAAATATGGAACAAAAACTTTCCTTTATGAAGAGCAAGGCTGTGGCTTAGAGATGCCACCTCTGCAACTGTGATTTGAAGGGCTGTAATCCTCCATGTTGCTGAGGGATGTGAGAGAGGACAAGAAGTGTCTAAAAGCCTGGATGAGTCAGGGTGTTGTGCAAGCTACAGGGTCCAGGCAGGCAGGCATGGGCATGGAACTGAGTTGGATATAGACGAGGGAGGGGGCCTCCACAGAATGCATTGATGACCTCTCAACTAATTCCAGCCAAACTGCCACCTGCCAAGTCATAAGCAAGGGGGTAGGGAGCTCCGTGGACTGAAGTCTGTTTTGCTGTGGATTCTGTGTCCTCTGCATTCCATCCCTGTCTTATGCTTCCTTCACCACAGTCACATTTCTGTTTTTGCTCTTCCTCTCGTGATCTTTGACCTTTTGACTGACATTTGCAAAGACAGGCATTGTGGCAGGCACTGTGGGAGAGAGAGAGCTATAAAAGGAGGTGTAAGGGCTGTACCTCTCTCTTAATTACATGACCTGCACTCCCGATGACCATTCCTGCATTCGTTCTATTCCCTGCACTTTCCAAGAAGCCTCTTGTGCAAAGTATATGAGAGCCGTATCACATTTGCAGAGTGTTCATACTGCACCTTCACAGAAAAAGCTCCTACTTCATCTTTGAATATGCTACCAATCATAGAGGTGGTGGGAACTTTCCCCTCTGATGTATCTCAGAGGGGAGGTGTGAGAAATTTGTCCCGGAAGGAAGTCAGAACTTGGGAGAGAGAGTGGAGGCCAGAGTTTCTTTCTGGGATGCCAGTGAACATCATGGATCTGATCAACTTGGGAAGACAATTATAGAAGTGAAATATGAACATATTTCAAATATACCATCTGCTATGCACACAACTGATAATAGCAGTTATGCAGTGAGAATCTAGCATTGGGAAACTGTTGCAGGAACAGTTGGGGAAACTGAGGCTTAAACAGGTAGGGTAAGTTATCTAAGATCAAGCACAGACCTAGGAAGTGGTGAAGGTGCAACTTAAGGCCAGGCAGCAGTGTCCAACCCATGCTGTCAACAGCCAGCTGTAACTGCTTTGCTTTGAACATAAATGGCTCTCAGCAGTCAGAGGAAGTGGGGCCTGTCAGCTGTTCGCTGTCTTGTTTTGTCCTCACATTCTTGTCAGGGGCTGGGTAATGCTGTGGATTTGCACTGACCACTAAGTGAATGTTAATGGCACAGGATGGCATCTCATGACGGGGTGGGGTGGGGGAGAAGACAGAGGCCCTCCCTTCCCCACATGCCCTTGGTTATGGCTTGACAGGTGGGACTAAGCTGAAGTGGAGAGGTAATTAAATGCATTCTTTGGATGATCCTCTCCCTCATCCACATTTGATTCTGTTCCATTCCCATGTCTACCCACCTGGATCTTGTAGCTTGTACCACACCCTGACCCACAGAAGCTTTGAGAAACATCCTGTTCACTCTCACGTCCCTCAGTGGGGTGGAGGGTTGCAGCCCTTCGAATCACAACCATAGAGGGGGCATCTTTAAGTTACAGCCTTGCTCCATAAAGGAATACCTTTGTTCCATGTGTGTTTTTAAGACATTTTATCCTCTTGTAACGTGAAATAACTCCCTAAGCATGTGAAGACGCTTCCCTATGAGGTGTTCCCCTAATAAGTAAAGTCCCAACTTGAGCGTCTTGGGTCATGTCTTCTCTCGGAGCAGAAGGGACTTAAGCTTGTACAGTGAGGAGACGCTCAGCAAATACTCTCAAGATTTTCAGCTAGTATGACCAACAGAGGGATACATATGCCCTCACTGAATAATGTGTAAGTCTGGCACCTTTAAACACAGATTTATTAATCAGGAAAAGCTCCACGACATGGCTGAAGCATACCATGTTGCTTGCATCTGCTACCCATGTCTGCTAGTAAGCATGGGCAGATAGTTGTCTTTGGGAAACCACTAAAGCTTTCTCTAGCTTCATTGAATAATTTGTAGAAAATTGGAGCATAAAACACATTTTAGAACAGGAGTCCTATGTCAGAAGGCCTGAAAAGTCAGAAAGATTGGTATAAGTAGCTTTGTTATTCACAGAATGTATGTGGAAACATTTAGATATAATACATTCTATAGCTAAAAAAAACCTCTGCTTTCTCCCAAGAATTTGAAACGAAGTTAAGAATACAAAATATACCTAGAGGGGAAAAAAGATGCTACTATATTGCTGCTGAATTCATGAATCTATTAGAGAAACTAATTTTAATCTTTAGGTTTAATGCATCCTTTTTATCGAGAGTGAGACTTTTCTCTGTGTCTACAGTAGAAAAATGAAACCAATTTAGTTCTGTTCATTGCCAACTCCCCCTGCTTGTCAGAGTTTTTGAATTATCACAGTTGTCCTTCAGTTGTGTCAAGGTAGAATAGCAAATTGGGCTGTGGACTGGGTCTTGTTGAGGACACACACAGATTTCTAGAAAACATTGATAAGGATATCACACTCTTATCTTTTTCTGTAGCATGATGATGATGATGATGATGATGATGATATGTGTGTGTGTGTGTGTGTGTGTGTGTGTGTGTGTATCTTCAACTTTTGGGACAATATCAACAGCTTCATAGACACAGAGACCTTTTTAAAAAGTTTTAATTTTAGAGACAGGGTCTTGCTATATTGCCCAGGCTGGTCTTGAACTCCTGGGCTCAAAAGATTCTCCTGCCTTGGCCTCCTAAAGTGCTGGTATTACAGGCATGAGTGGCCTCCCAAAGTGTTGGAATTATAGGTATGAGCCACTGTGCTGACCACAAAGGCCTTTTAGTATGATCATGCTACCCTGAATGGTACCCCACATCTCTAAAATAAAAACAACTTTTTAAAGAACGATCATGCTTTCAGAGTTTTCATGATCTTGGAAGGGGGCACTGTTTCACCCACAATTTAGTTTGTATTCCCTGAGTTGAACTAAGCCTGTGAGGTCACAGGACCCTACGGATGGTTTTGCATGTACAAGTGGGTATTCTGAACTCTGTCCAAAGCAATGGATCAATATGAGCAGTTAATTCAAAGTTTAAAAAATTAATGTAATCTGCAATTTTCATGGTGAAGGAAATTTAAAGGTCTCTTAGTTCAACACTTTATTTTGCAGATTAGAAAACAAAGGTTTAGAGAACACTTCAGTTTTGCTAGAGGTCACAGCCAATAATGGGCAGAGCAGGTATCCAAACAGATTTTTTGCCTCATAATTCAAAGCTCTTTCTTTTAAAAATGATGAGCTGTTAAGGCATACTGAAAAGTTCAGAGAATAACATGACTAACAGCTGCATTTCCACCACTCAGCTTTGTCAAATTGTATAATTTTGTTATGCATACTTTTAAAATACTTTTTAGAGAATAAAACAGATTTAATAAAGTCCCTTGCACAATTTTTGCTGATAATACTACTCACAGTGGACTCCAAATTTGCTACTGTCATGTGCAGATGCAAACCAGTATCTGTAAACATGACCTTTTTTTAATGGCTTGCAACAGTATATACATAGAATCACATGGTATATATCTTCTGAAACTTGCTTTTATTACTCACCATTGCTTTTATGACTTTTAAAAATGTTGGAATGCATAGCTATGGTTTATTCATTTGTACTGCTTTCTATATTGTGACATACTACAATATATGTATCTATTTTTCTGTGGATGGATATTTAGATTTTTGAAAAATTGACTATTACAAAAAATGCCATAATAAACAATTTTTTGTATGCTTTTCCTTGTGCACAAGTGTGAGGATTTCTTGGCTACACACTTAGAAGTTGTAATATTTCAGCATTCCACATGATCATCCAATTACTCTCCTAAGTGTTATACAGCTAATGCCAGTCCAACAGACAGGAAATTGGTTCATCACTGTGGCTCCATCTGTTTCTCTCTTATTAATAATAGAGTTGGTTACCCTTCACATATTTATTAGCTAGCTATGGCTGCAATATCGTTAGGTATCCAACCATCCCAAAACTTAGAGGCGACCATTTATTTTAGGGCCATTTACTTTTATTTATTTACCAGCTGGTGTGGCTCTGTGTTAAGCTGTGGGTCTATGAACCCAGGTCTGCTTCACATGTTTCTTATCCTTGGGTTGGTGGGCCAGCTTGCGAGGCTCTTCTCTCCAGCTCTGTTACTCAAGGACATTTTGAGTCCCTGTTTGTGATGTGTCTGCTTATGTCCCACTGACCAAAGCAAGGCACTCAGCTAAGTCCAACATCTACAAAATGCAGAACTACTTTACTCCTATGAGACAAAGATCTGCGTGCATGTAACACATAACTACCATAGAGGAAGGAAGAATTGCCAGCAACAATTTCATCCACCACCACACATCGTTGACTGTTTTGGCTTCATCTTCTGTGAATTGTTGGTTCATAGTCTTTTCTTATTTTGCTCTTGAGTTACTTATCTTTTGCTTATTGTTTTATAGATTATAAGATTACAAAAATCTTCTTCTGGTCTGTGGCTTGGCTTGTCTTTTCACTTGTTTGTGGTATTTTTTTTCTTGTACAGAAATTTACAATTTTACTGCAGTCTAAAAACTCTCCATCCCTTCTTTTATAGCTTGTGCTTATTGTGTCTTATTCTTGAAAATTATCTCTATCCTGAAGTCATTAATATATTTTGCAATGTATTAAAATTTAAGTTTTACACTTAGGTTCATGATTTGTTTAAAATTTTTTTATGTGAATGGGGTAGAAATCCTATCTTTTTCCTTATTCATAAATGATCATTTCAATGCCATATTTTGAAGAGTGCATTATTTCTTCACTCCTGTAGTTTATGATCTGTTGTGTGTGTGTGTGTGTGTGTGTGTGTGTTTGTGTGTGCATGTGTATGTATATATATGGATACCTTGGATCACTATTCCATTTGATTAAAGCAGTTGTGAAACCCAGCATTAATATCATGTCTTATTCATCTTAGCATTGCAATAACTCTTGATATTTCATATGGTGCATTTCTCTACTTTATTCTTCTTCAAAATTGTGTGGTGTTTGTTGTATTTGTTTCTAGGTACTTGTATTAGTTTTCTATTATTGTATAACAAGTTACTACAAACATGATGACTTAAAACAACACATGTTTATTATCTCCTGGTTTTCCTGGGTTAGAAGTCTGGAGCAGCTTTGCAGGACACTCTTCTCAGTGTCTCACAAATCTTCCATTAAGGAGTCCACCAGACTTATCTGTTGGCTTTCATAGTCACTCAGGTTGTTAGCAAAATTTTTTTTCTCAAGATTGTATGACTGAGGACTGTTTCTTGTTGGCTGTTGATGAGTTTTCCACTATTCCTAGAGGCCGTCCTCTATTCCTTGCCATACAGGCTTTCCCAACATGGTTGCTTTCTTC
Organism: Tarsius wallacei; assembly: GCA_963574415.1. NCBI lineage: Eukaryota > Metazoa > Chordata > Mammalia > Primates > Tarsiidae > Tarsius > Tarsius wallacei. The sequence continues at coordinate 6,216 of CAUYQG010030202.1, read as the reverse complement.
ATCAAGACAGCAAGGAGGGTCTCTAGACCAAGTCTGCTACCAAGACAGAGTCTTAAGTAACATGACATAACCCATTCCCTTTGCCATACATACTGGTGAGGAACAAGTCAGATGTCCTGCCCACATTCGAGGGGAGAGGATTAAATAAAGGCATGAGCACCAACAAAGATTTTGTCCAACCCTACAGTTTTTACTTGTAAGTGGGATCTATGACTTGGTTCACTCTACAACCATGCTTTTCAGCATGCAAAGATAGGATGGCTGAAAACTACATCTTCCTAGAAACTCTTGCAGGTAGGATTCTAGATGTTATTTACAGTTAGTTTTCATGATTTGTTTTAGTGAAGTTCTATACACTCATCATGAACCCACACTGCATTAGCCAATACTGTACAACTGCTACTGGGGAAACAGAAAGTTAGGTTCCTAGAGCCTCTGGTCATAGCACTTTTTCAGCCATTCAATACATAACCTTGTTTTATGTGTGTCTCTTTCAAGACACCTTATTGAATATGTAGTTGATTCACTAACACCTAATACATGGCCAACAGCACTATAACTCATTCCTGAACAAAGCTCATCCAACACATACTTTTTCCATAAGGTACTACATAGCCTTCTTGAGCTTAGGGACACCAAGCAGAACTTTAACACCATGCACGTGTTAAAGTTAAACAGCAAAATCAACAATAGAAAAAAAAGTGGCATTAAATAGACCAAGGAAAGAATACTTGTTTAAAAGAAGCATGGTTTTGTTCATTCTCAGCTGGGAATGTGTGTGTTGGGTGACCCAGTTGTTTTGCAAGTAGGTAAATTCTCAAATATAGAGTTACAATAATGAGGTTCACTCGTGTCTACCACCAATCAGATATAGTCACACAAAAGGCCATACAGAGTTATGTAGGGAAAGGGAGAGTGATGGGCATTCATTCTCTTGGCAGGTATATTGTTGGTGACAGATATCATAGATGGCTTGATTTTTGAACCATAAACTGTGTGATAACTGTGTGATAACTACCTGTTAACTTCAGTGACAGTTTTCCCAGTTACAGCAAAGTCAAAGTAAACCTGTGAACTAGGTGTTGCTTCTGAGTTTGTAAGCACAAAGTATTCTGTATTGGATTTCATTTTGGCTAACCCAGCTAAAGCAGATTCTTTTCTCTGCAACCAAACCATGAACCAACATTCTCTTAAAAGATAAAGTGTCAATATTTTTTAAACATACAAAGATGTAACTTATTTTCGCACGTTAATCTAATGGCCATCATCTTAACTGCATTTTTAGCTTTTCAAGCATTTTTTTTCTGTAAGTTCTTTAAGATATGCTACATAAGCATCATTTCATTTAGGAGTAATAAGGTTGGGACTCTTTTTTTCCCAATTCTTAAATATTTTATTTCTTTTTCTTATGATATTAAATAAGAAAACTGTTGAATAGATGTTGTACAGTAAATATCTTCTTTTGCCCTGACTCTTGATCTGAAATGAAATATTTCTAATGTTTTACCATTGTAGTAAATTAATTGATCACAAAAATAGCAATAGAAAATAAAAGTAAAGTTTATATGCAGCTGAAATATAATTGTAGAATAAATATAGTTATAGAATAAATAAGAACACTTTCAGACAAAATAAAACAAAAAAGCATTTATCAATTGCATACTTTTACTAAAGAAAACATTTTTAATAGAAAGCATGAGCAGCTCCGGCTTCTTCTCATCTTACAAACCTTCCCAGCCTGTAACACAGGGAAAACAAGAAGTTTGGGGCTGAAGGAGGGAGTTAATATCCCCCGAGGAAATCTTCAACCAATGACTACTGGAAATTTGTGGATAAATAACCTCAGCTCCCTAGCTCCTTAGTTGGAATAAGTCCAGGATGTGTTCTATGGTTTTCAAGAATTCACCAGCAAAATTAAGTCCTGACTTCCCAGATCAGTGACTTGCTGTGTGATTTACTTTTTGTTGGTTTCTTTTCCCTCCCCATCCCACTCCAGTCTTCTGGTGCATTCTGGGATAACCTCTCAAATAAACCACTTATGCTTGTTCAAGGGTCTTCTTCTGGGGTAAACTAAAGACAGTATACCATTTTGTCCAATAATTACCTCATGAGAGGAAAAATATATCCTGTAGTTAAATAAATCTGAGACATTTACTATTTGCTTTTTTCTCTCTTGCAGATTTATAGATTTAAGAAATAAGCTGGAAAAAAAATCTCATGAGTTTTTTCTAACCCAGAATTATACAAATTATAGGATTACTACCACTATTTTATGTGACAATAATATCTCCTTAATGTTCTACAGTACCATTTTGTGAAATAGAAATGAGACAGATATAAAAAGCTAGTAAATTCCTTATTTGTCATTTATTGAACATCTATTCTAAGCAGGTAGTAATGATACAAAGATAAACAGGACGGTTTTGCCTTTGCAGTCTAGTTGAATTTAATTCATATGTTTTTTTCATAATACATCAGGTAGTATCTGCAATGGAATTAAACAGTTTATATATGTGGATTGTTAACACATTATTTTGTCTTATTTCTAGTGTGCACATTTGTTTGTAATAAGTAATTTAGCTAATAGGAAGAAAACAATATCATATATTTGAATTATCTACTATTTGCTAGAAAAGTTCCCAACCCTGAGAGTATTCATTGCTTTATTACCAACATGGACTGACATTTATTCTGTGTTTCTGAAGGGCAATTCTTCAGAAACTGTCTTCTTCAGTAAGTACATGAAATTAGAAGAGTCTAACAGAGCATATGGAATAAATGCTATATAGGGGTTCCACTTATTGCAATAGAAGACTAAGTGCTTTTGAATCCATTTCTTCATGGAGGAAACTAGAAAAGTTGGAAAATTTGAAAAAATACTTTTTAACATACCCGTCTTCTCCTACCACTCTATCTCTCAGACCAAACTTTTGGAAAACAAAGCACTGTGGAGTTCCTCTCACACTGTCGTTTCACAGAAGAGATGCCAGAATCCACAGTGGAGCTTTGTTGTCCAATACACTCAATTTCAAAGTCTGGCAACATTACCATGGGTTAATCTCTTGGCCTCCTTGAGTTTTGACTGGTGAGTGGTTCTTACCTTGAAGAAGTGTTGGGAGTATTAAAAAAAAATGTACACAAAGTGACGAGAAGATGCTGTATGTTCTTGTCTTATGTTTCTTTATATCTTTCTTTTTCATCATATTCAAAGCAAAGTTGCTGTGTCTAGCAGCATTTGTTCCCACCTGCTCAGGATGTCCTTTGAACTTTCTTTTCCTGGTTTACTTCTACTTTTTCTTCATGATTTAATTTTATATTTATCTAATACAAAGAGCCTTCTCTTAATACTACCAACTTGGGCCAAGTGTCTCTTCTCTGCCTCTATGCAAGGCACCTGAACAATTCATTCACACTTTGGATGAGCATTCATAGGAAATGCTATGAATTTATTAAAATTATCCAGTTAAACTTATGTCTTCTTCTCTCTCTTGCTTACAAGCTTCTTCTGCCCAATTTGTCTTTGTTTTCTAGCCTTGACGTTACGTCTGACACATAGTACACACTCAGGACATTTACTGGACTGAAATGTCAAACTAAAAAGCAATGCCCCATTTCATCACATGTTTAGGATACGACATTTTAACATATAGGAAAAAAAGAATTACATTTATATGTAGTTTGCAGAATGCAAATCATCACTTGTAAATTGTTTTAAAAGATGTAGGTTTGATACGGTGGGATAGCATAGAGATAGGAGGCTTATTTTATCATGGCCCACTTTCTTTATCTCACATTGACTTCAAAACACCAGAAGAAAATGAGCTTGCTGCTGTCTGGGAACCAGATGTGAAGTAAAGCCAGGGATATGCAGAGGCTTGCATTAAGAAGAATATAATTTGTTGAGCATTAGGGGATGATAGGGCTGAAACAAAAGTACTATTTGATTACTCCTGGTGTCTCATTATTTGAAATAAAATAATTTTTTAAAAAGTCATATTTTGACTAGAAACTTCATTTTGTTTATGCAAGGGAGGACCTCCAAAAACCAGAATTTATTTGTAAACAATATTGTATTTATTCTTACATGTTTAAACTTCAGTTTCCCTCAAAGTACTCTCCGTTTGATGCAATACACCTAGCATCTTCTCATCACTTCATGTGCTTTTTCCACTGCTCAGAACAGATTTTCAACTCATCCATTTCTTTTTTTTTGTGGGGGGGGGTTCTCTTTTATTTATTTTTTAAATATGTTTTCATTTTAAAGATGTGGGGTACAATTCAGGATTAGGTTTACAAGTGATCATTGTACAAGTAAAGTTTGGGCCTCCCTTTGGGCCTTCCTTTGCCTGGTTTGAGATCAGTTACCCTTATTGATGTTATGTGCGAACCCCTCTTCCCTTGGTAGTGTCCCGTTACTGCCAATCTCTTTCTTCCAGTTTATGATAAATGTTCAGGGTCCACTTATGATTAAGAACATGTGGTACTCAGTTCTTTGTTTCTGTGATAGATTACTGAGTATTATAGACTCTAAGTCCATCCAAGTTGTTGCAAAATCCATATATTTGTCTTTGAACTTGTCATTTTCGATGCCTTTTAGTGCTTCTGCCATTTTTTGTTTTACCTCTTCCACATTGGCAATCATTTCCCTTTGAGGCCTTTTTTCATCCAGGGAAGCAAGCAAACAAAAAAGTTGCTGGGGCAAGATATGGTGAATAGGGATGATGGGGCACAGGGTTATGCCATTTTTGGTTAAAAACTGCCGAACACTCAGTGTAGTGTGGGTAGGTGTGCTTGTAAATCACCCATCATAAAATGGGCAAACACATTGAAAAAAATCTCCAAAAAATTCACTGACACTGAACACAGCCTTTCACAATGACTCCAGCTAGTCCACTGATGCCGATGGGTTCCTAGAACACTTACCTGAGTTGGGAAGCCTGTACTACAAGAGGCCCACCCTCCAGAAAAAATAATTTTATTTTCTTTTTTTTGGTTCCCCCCTCATATTTCTGGTATTATTCTCCACTTATAAATAAAATAAGAAAAGAAAATGTTGAAAGAGACCATGGATTATTTTTTTATGTGAGACTCTGTGGTGTGGTTTTATATTTACATTCAATTATAACTATAGAATACTGACTTGCAATTGAAAAATGTAGCTCTTCCTTCTGTTTTTAACTGAGGCTCCTTTATGGCCCAGGCTGTTTCTATCACATGCCTCTTTCAGTACTGGCATGTGCATAGAAGCTTAATGATTGCTGCGTTATAAAAGAATGGGTGAGGTTTATTAGGTTATAGGATTATTTATGCATGGTCTTCAAAAGAGAGACTGTACTGTTTACTTTTTGGTTTCCTAGTTGGTAACCAATTATATTAGCTGAAATAGTATTTAGTCTTTGTTTTTTAGTTAATGACTGACATGATGGTGAATTAGGGCTCCCAAATTTGGGGAGCATCTTACCTCCTTCTGTATTCTGACCACGGGAATTGTATACCATAACTAGATGACACCATGGTTACGTTAATATGTAAACTTTATTGATACTTTCCTTCCTGGTTCTTTTAAGCATTCTTGCCAAAAGCCAAGAGTGTAATTCCCTCAAAGTAGGCAATTTATATACCTCATTGGCAGTATAATTTAATTCAAGTATATACCTTAGAAGGGGTGTATAGCACCACAATGACTTTCCTTTCCTTAATCAAATATTTTTAGTTAGTAGCCAAATCTTTTTTTTTTTTTTTTTGAGTTGGCGTCTCACTCTGTCGCCCAGACTGGAGTGCAGTGGCCGCTCCCGGCCACCGCAGCCTCGACCTGCTGGGTTCTGGCGATCCTTCTACCTCAGCCTTCCGAGTAGCTGGAATTATAGGTGCGCGCTACCAAGCTCGGCTAATTTTTTGATTTATTGTAGAGATGAGGTCTCGCTTGCCCAGGTGGGTCTCGAACCCGCAGGCTCAGGCAATCCACTCACCTCAGCCTCCCAAAGGCGCGGGATTACAGGCTGAGCCACCAAGCCCGGCAATTTAAGCTTTTTCAAGAAGGCATTTGAGTGTGTTAGAGGAAGATTTAAAATGGATGCCAAGGTAACACAAAATCATAGAAATTTCTCATAGGATTTAATCAGAAATCAGTGTCATTTAGATAGGACAGATAATTGGCCTTATAAACATTCTTTTCTGATAAACAAATGCAGACTTTAAAACACTTTCAGCAGCTTA
>CAUYQG010030201.1:0-20838 GCA_963574415.1 Tarsius wallacei | reverse complement strand
AGTAGGCTTTCACTAAATTCATAATATACTAATTGGATACTTTTATGATAAATTAACTAACACAGAAAGCAACCTTTGGGGCTTGGGAAACATCACTAAAAGCTTCTTTTGAGTTTTCTTTAGAAATAAACACTGCAGGATAAGAGGAAAGTAACGAAGACACCTGGACAAGAGAGGCGATTACGAAGCTTTGAAGGTCATGGAAGCCCCAGAAAGAAAACTCCTGATACATGGAGAAATGTGCACCTGGAAACTTTCTTGAGACATTTCAAGGACTGTAATTCGGGACTTTAAACTAACACTGTCATTTTTGGCTCTATGATAAAGATTCATTAACTGAAAGTAGATGGTGTTCTTGGCTTGTCTGTCGCTTCTAGACCGCTAGATGGTGGTAACTTTTAAAGCATATGTACGTGAAGGAATTTTCTTTGTCTTGCCCCTTTGCGAATGGTATATAAGCTTTGTGTTAACTAACATTAAATTGGCATTCTGTCCAGAAGCAGGTATCCATCTATATCATTTCGTCGTAAGTTCCTTCATTCGCCTATCATCCCTCCTTCAGGAGACCCCAGACCCGGCAAGGGCAGGACCCCTGCAACCCAGGACTCACCAGAAATGGAAACATCTAAGTTTTGCTCTACTTTTACCATTGATTTGTGACTTGCATTTGTAAACTGAGAAGAAATAGCGGTTGTCTGCTTACTTAGTGGTGTCCAGGCAGCATTTAAAGAAGTGATTTGAGTTTCTTCTAATAAGAACAGCAGTACAAGTACAAAGTCATTCATCTCTTACCCACTGAATTTAGTTAGAAGGAGTAGTAGTCTCTAGATCCACTAATGAGATGGTTCTACGCAGAAATAAACCAACACTAAGGCAAGCAAGTGAAGGAGTCAGGCTCTGGTGGAAATTAATGAGGTACTTTACCTTGACATCTGGTAATTTAAGCAAAGCTATTCTTAAAACAAAACAAAAAAGGTTTGAGGATTATTGTTTAATATTTGCAAGAGCATTTTAAAAGTTTATATCAAAGATTAAATATCATGTCTAAAAGAAAGATTATGTAAAGGCTATTTAAAATAATTTTCAGAGGTTATATCTGACAGGAATCCACTGGAGGGCAGTATATAGTAAGAATTATGGCTGGTTGCCTGGAATATTGATTTGTTTCAGAACATAAGCCAAGTATCACATTACAGTTCAGTTTTTAAAAATGACATACTGTTCTACTGTCTGTTTTAAAGTTTAAAAAGACTTCCCACATTTAGTGCCTGGATAAGGTATGTTTCCATTTGCTGTGAAGAATGATGGAGATGATTATATGTTGAAAGCATTTCTGTCTTACTGGCAAATCAAAACGTGTGAATTCGGATTGCTGCACTTGGTTGAACAATGATGCATTTCAATCTAGCTAGACCTTAATTTATACCCCATTTCCCAAAGGAAAGAAACCAGGTTTCCATAGATAGCTGTCATTAATTGACTACCTCACACGCCTTGACCCCAGAACATTGAGTGTGGTGTTCTGGCTTATGTAGCCCACCACACACACCTAATAAAATTTGATTTGATTTGATTTGTGAGCATTAATGACACATCTGTGAGACAGATCTTGGAGTTCAACTTATTTAACTCTGGAAAGAGATACTACTCCATTTGTTTTAAAACCAATCATTTTTTGCTTATCATGATGCTTGTCTCCTTACCCCCAATTTTTTCCTTTATCCATCTATCTATTCATCCATCCAACTATCCATCATCTCTCCATCCATTACTTTGTTTGATATTTATTGTTCAATAATGTATGCATCGTGTAAGCTCTGGAACTAAAAAGTGAGCATGAAATTTTAGTTCAGAAGTATGAAATAAGAAATAAACTTTTCTCAGAATATCAGGACTTGATGAGCCTAAAGTGTTCCTCAAATAATAACAGCAGACACTTATATAGCTCCTTGAACTGGGCACTTGGTATGAACCTTTTACATACCAACCCTGTGATGTAAGCTCCCCCATCATCTCGTCATTGCTACCATTCCCATTTACAGATGAGTACGTCAAGACACACAAAGGTCAAGTTCCTTGCCCACAGTCACACTGTATGAGCGGTAGAGCTAGGCTATGAGACTCACTCCAGATCCCATGCTCTAAACTTCTAACCAAGCTACACTGCTCCTTAAAAACAGTGGGTTCCAGTGAAGCAAAAAATGAGCTTAGAACATAGACAACTTAAGGATGACTTTTTGCTTTTCTGAAAGATAAAATATACGAGGCCATTAAGGAAATGTTTTATTCGGGCTATTGATCGGGGAACATGTTCAAAAATGAATACCCCGTGGAAGAGAGAGAGAAACTGAATTATTTTAAACAAGGGGGTCATGAGAAAAGGCGGAGATAGGTCATATCTTTGAACCTGCAAGGGCAGGGTTGTCCTTTGTTATCAGTAAGCTGGCCATTTCTTAGAACACAGAAGGGTCACAAAACGGTGGAAGAATCTCTCCCCCTGTCACTACTTTACAGGATTAAATGGGCCATAAGCCAAGAAATCTGGGAAGTCTCTACAATTCTGAAAAAGTAGGGAACAGATTTCCTTCTAGAGTCTCCAGAAGGAATGCAGTCTGCTGATACCTTGATTCTTGGCTCAGTGAGACCCATATTGGACTCATGACCTCCAGAACCAAAAGATAATAAATTCGGGTGGTTTTAAGCTGCTAAGTTTTTGGTAATTTATTATAGCAGCAACTGAAAACAAATACATCTGTCAAATTTTAGTCAGCTCTGACCATGGCAAAATAAAATAAATAAATAAATAAATATTCTCTTTTGGCAAACCTTCCACAACTTTCTATATTCATTCAGATTTTACCCTATATTTCCCCCTTCTCAGTCATTTCACTGGAGAAAAAGCTACTCTCATTTTTTTCCCCCACACAAACATACCATTTAGAGTACAACTTCTCAAAGTGGCACAAATGAGCATCTTCTTTAATAGACCCAAATCCAAGTCCTCTCTGTAGCATAAAAATAAGAGACAAAAGTATATAAACTTAAAACTATGCTTAGTAATGAATATTTAAATATTTTATCTTATTTATTAAGTAGCAATGGTTTAAGCATCCAGTGAATGTTGATTAGTTAACTCAATATCAGTGCAAAATTTTCATTTCCTAGAAATCTTGAAAATTATCTTTAAGTCGACACATTCCAAAACATAAATCCTGTTTGTCATAAAGAATCTGCCTGCACAAAAGTTTTACTGCTGATAGCTTTTGAGTTTCACCTTTCCTCTTCCTCTTCTTTCCTACATCTGGACAAACTGATGAGAAAATTCCATTACTTCCTTCTTCAGAGATGGTGGAAATTTCAAGCCGTGAAAGCTCCTGCTTGCAGGTGGGAAATTTCACTCCAGCTCAGCCCTCTACCCACCATATAAACCTTAAGCCAGTCTCCTTTCCTTGCTCTCTCTCTCGTCTAGGCCATTTTAGTCCTATTTGGGAGGCTTCCCCTGCTCTTTCCAGAAAGTCTCCTTATGTGAGTAATAAATCTTCTGATACCTTGGTTTTCATGTGACATCATAGGTCTCCAGTCTGAACCACATTTGGGATGGGTGTTCATTCTTTCTTTGCAGAGTGTCAGCAATACTGTTAAAATAGAATTTGTGAAAATAGTGATTCAGTTTGGTTAAACACATTAAAATTTTTCATAATCCTGAACATTCAGTAGAAAGAATGCTTGCTTATTCAATCAGTAAACATGTATATGTTTAGGAAAAACATATCAAAGTAGAACAAGAGTCTACATGTATATTATACATAACACTGTAGTAGAGAATATGTAACTGATCTTAATTAAGTCAAAATGATTATTAAACTGGTCTTGTTTGCCAAAGATCTACGTAAATTATGTGAACTTGAATCTTTAAAACATTTCTGTTCATTATTATATGGATTCCTCTTTTTTTAAAAGTAGAAACAGTTGAGGTTGAATTTGCTTAATTTGTGAGAATTCTAGGAATATTTCATTTATAAGTGCTTTTTATCTCTAAGCCAATCAGAATAGTGCTCCTTTAAGAGATTTTAGAATATTATTTATTAATGTCACGATAGAAGGAATATGTTATATGCTTACACAATGAGATGCATGTATCTTTCTGAATTACAGACATATAAGCATATAGACAGACACAAATAGAGAACTTATAGCTTTATTTTAAATATTTCAGCCATCTATCAAGTATAAACACAGAAGTACAAATCTTACTTGTCCATATCAAAGAGCTGTTTTTTTCTCAGTGGGTACAAATTCTTAATTGATTTGAGCTCAAAGTAGACAAAAAGATAAACAGAAAAAACTAACATATCACATTCTCTGTCATCTTTCAACCAAGAAAACAAGATCACTATAAATGATTAACACATTTATAGAAATCACCAAATAATCACACCACGAAACCAAAAGAAGCTGGCACCAGATATAAAGCAAGTACTTAAAAAGAATTAAATCAAATTCTTATGATGCTACAAATGGACAAGGGTTCAGGGGCTGAACTCGCTCTTGGGTCCCTGGATCACCACTCAGCAATGAACCTAGCATAAAGTTTTCTTAAAGGCCTTGTTACCTGGTGGGAGTAAGCAGGAATCTGAAGGTGAGGAGCAATCCCATCTGAGTGATGGCACCAAACTGTAAATGACAAAATGTACTAGACAATTTAAAAATGATTTCCTTCAGCCTATTGTAACAGCGAGAACATTCATAAGTGATGAATGTCTCAAAGAAGAGGAAGAAAACTTGGGGTTTTATAAAACAAGGAGTCACTGAGAAAGAGTGGAGGCGGGTCTTATCTTGGTATATGTGAGTGTACGGTGGCCCTTTGAAGTTAGTTAGTTTTGCTGCTTAGCCATTTTGCCATTTCTCACAACATAAAAGAATTATAGAGGGTGGAGGGTTTTTTAACTGTCACTGCTTTTCATGAAGTGAGAAATCAGGTGAAGTTCAACACTGTCACTTTATAATAAGCTCCTTGCTTCATCACCTCCTTGATCATGGAAGCCTGATACTCTCAAGCAGGTAGTATTATCCTTGGGAGAGCTTTCTATGCTTTATAATATCAGGTACTACATGGAAATTTTTGTATCCTTCAAAACTAATTTTTTATGCACTGCATGACTTTATGCATTTGAAGATTTTTCTAAAGAAGAAAAATATTTACTGCTGATAAAAATGTTTAGGGAGAGTGTGAAAAGTAAATTACTAAACAGAAAACCAGATTTTAACTTATTTTCCATTGAACTTTCAAGGCGGGGGAATTTAAATGATTTTAAGGTCAAGTAGACATGTCCTAGAAGCATCTGCTATGATGGAGGGAAGGTCACTGGCCGGGAGAGACATCTGAGCATCTCTTAAAATGGGCCATTTTAGTTTTTTCTGAAAAGGAGCTTTGGGGAAGCAAGGGCAGAGGCAGACTTTGTTTAGCACCCATGAGAATACCAGGGAGCCAAGGAAACTAGTATTATGAAAAACAGTTTGACAAATGGTCAATGAGTTCGGCTGTTCCTGGGTGACACTGGCATTTCTTTCTACAGAGTAGCAGGAGCAGCTTGGCAAGCTGATAGAAACAATATAATCCTGGCCGGAGCTGTGTTTCTGTTGCAACATAATAACTCAAGAAGGAGTTCGATACAAGTAGGAGTTTTTGGAAATGTTCAATGTATATTTGAAAAAGAAAAAAGAGTATTCTACAATTGTTGATTTAGGGTCCTACTTACATCTGTTAGAGCATGCTTGTTAATCATGATGTTCAATGATTATTTTTACCTTTCCTAAAATCTGTTCTATTCATTATGTAAGATTTGTCAAAAATTTCCCTCTGTGATTGCAAATTTTTCCATTTCTCTTGTCATTTTTTGCCTGTATTTTTCAAGTTGTGCTGTTAGGTACAAATGAATTTAGAATTGTATCATCCTTTCAGGGAGCTAAAGCTTTTATCATAACCTAGTACTTAGGACCTCAGACAACCTAGTACTTTTGCCTTCATTTCTATTTTATCTGATGTTAGTAGAGTATATACCCAAATTTTCTTTTGGTTGGGATTTGTTTTTTATATAGCCATTTCAATCTTTTTTATTTTTAACCTTTTTATTTCTTATGTGTCTTTTCCTCGTTCAGCTATAAGCTGAATTCTGACTCCCTTGTAAAAATTTCTGCCATTTAATTAAAGATTCCAGTTATTTCTGTTAATCCACTTCAATTTATTATAAACACTAATACACATGTATTTATCCTTATCCTTTTATTTCGTTCTTTTTATTTTTCTTGGTTTCCTTTTTGCTGTTTCCTTTTTTCCTTTCATTTCTTGCCTACTTTTCAGATTGGGAACTATTTTTCACTTTTTTTCTGTGATTACTATTAAATTTATAGTAGGCATACTTAATGTAGAAAATTAAATTTCAGTATTTTAATCATTTTTAGTATTCTGAAGTCAACCAGAAAATTATTTAAGTCTCTCAGTAGAAGGACTTTAATTCGGGGATTGGTTACAGAAGTAATGAGAATGCTAAGAAATCATATGGAGGATAGCAATTCAATGTTGAGTAACAGCAAGGAGTTGCTTCTGCACATAGGGTTGGAGGTCAGTGGGAAAAGTAGTGCAAATGATATAAATATTATAACCTCTACTTGGAAGTAAGGCCAAGACAGAAACCTTTTGTGCCAACTGATTTTGTGGAAATGTGATTCTTTTTTCCTAGTTTGTCCTGTACTTGAGAGTAAGTTTCTCCAAGATTCTGACATTAGGTGAGATGCCCTTTGATCCTTTGATCCAGCTCTCCTCTCTACAGAGATCCAAGACTTTGTCCCTGGATCCCTTTATGTTCTAAAATTCCAGATTTCAGAGGGGAGGCTCTTCTTGAATATCCTGTAGATGTGAGGCTCACTCACTTCCTCCGTCACATGCTTCTGCTTGTTCTCCTTTTCCAGGCTTTATTTTTCACACTCACAGGCTTATTTAATCTTTCAAAAGAGTTTTAAGTGTGTATTAAACATTTTTAGAAGTTGCAGTAGAGGAGAGTTCAAAATCCATTCATAAAATAAAGACATTGAAATAGCAAATAAATAAGGGTAGCAATTTCACAAGTTATCTTTTGTACCAGTACAGAAATACTATTCAAATTATACTTCTTTGTGTTTGTTAATGTTTTCCTTTACTTCTTATGTGTCAGACTCTCTGTTAAGTTCTTTGCATACATTTGTAATTAAATCCTTTTAATAATCTATGAAGTAGATATTACTATTATTATTACCCCCTTTTATACTTTAGAAAATGAAGCTCAGAGATATTAACATACTACAAATCATATAGTGTGTTACAGGTATAATTGAAACCAAGTCTCTCTGAATAGAAAACTCATGTTCTTAACCACTCTTCTATAAAACTGAGTACAGGTAGAATGGGTAGGTGGTTCTAGGCTCAGTAAAGTAGTCTTCATGAAAATCTTCATAGTTCTGAGCCAGAAGACTACTACATTTTTTTTTAGTTGGAATCTCACTCTGTTGCCCAGGCTGGAATACAGTGGCATACTTATGGCTACCTCAGCCTTGACCTGGTGGGCTCAGGTGATCCTTCCACCTCAGCCTTCCAAGTAGCTGGAACTACAGGCGCGCACTGCCATGCCTGGCTTATTTTTTGATTTATTGTAGAGACGAGGTCTCATCAAGTTGTCCAGGCTGGTCTCGAACCCCTGAACTCAGGCAATTCTCTCCCCTTGGCCTCCCAAAGTGCTGGGAATACAGGCTTGAGCTACCATGCCCAACTGACTACTAAATTTTTAATCTTCGATTTTATTTCTAGGGATATGATGAAAAGACTTTGCAGTTGAAGTTCTACATATACTTTATTATTATTTTTAAAACTCTGCTTATATCAAAGTCTTTGCTGGAGTTTGGTAAGCTCCCTTCAACTTTATCCCCAAATCAGTGTTTTTTGGGTCTTTTTGAAACATCTTTAAAGCTTGCTGTGTGACAGGTGAATAGGTATGCAAAAAAAGGAAGCAGGCAAATCAGACAGAATTTTAGATAGCACTAGAAACCCATGCTTGAAACCCTCTCTTTAGCATATTTTTGAAAGCATGATTATGAAAGTGACAAGTATTTTTTCTATGAATGCGAATCCAAGTTAATATATGACACAACACAGATCAAAAAGAAGACATTGAGTAAGAAGAATGTGAGTCAGATTTCTGAGAAAGAATATCTTTCTTCATCTGAGTTTAGGATTCCTGGTACCAAACTTTTTATGTGTGATCACTAATGAAAAATCTACAAAGCAGTAGAAGGCCAGCTTCCAGAAGAAAGGAGAAAATTACAAAATAATAGAAACTTCATAAAGGGATTTTTTTTTAGAAAAAGGAAATATGAAATAGAGAATGGGCAGTATTGGTGGTTAATCACTATAATAAGCACAAAGTAACAATTAGAGTCGCAAACCCTGCAGGGTAGCCTGAGAAGGAGGGATAGGTCTCTCCAGTTCTTTCTGTACGTGACTGCAGGACAGTTCAGCAATGAAATGAGTTTTGGTTATCATCAAATGTCAAAATTGCTTCTCTTCCTGTGTGTTAAGAAAAATAACTTTCATCTTCTAGGATTTTTCAGTTTTCACAGTTAATGCTGAAGATTTGTTATTCCACATGAAACCCTTAAAGTTTACTTCAAAAAAGTAGAATGCCGTACCATGAATGCTTTGTGAGAAATATTCAACCTTCTTATTACCCTAATAAAGATGTTTAAGATCAAATATTATTGCTACTGTTGAAAAATAACAGCGTGCAGAAGATGTATATATATATATGGCGGCCTAATGTTTCCTGGTATGTGAATCCTATGGCTGATCCAGTCCAGGAGACTCCATACCTGAAATGGTCAAGGATAGAGGATGGATGCCATTAGTATAGTGAAATCAGCAGTTTTCAGTGTGCAGAAGTATCAGAAAGTAGGAAGATTAGGAAACTGATTTTCTGACATTTATTAGGAGTCCAGCATCAAATAAAGCCTTTTACATTTTAAGATGGGGAATTTGAATGGTTGTGATATACTCAGGTAAACTTACTGGATTGCAAAACTTTCTACTGGGAACCGCTGGACTGACCCGGATAACTGACCTAGCACTTCTAGTGCTCCCTTAGCTCCTCCGGCTTCAATGACATGTGCCACCAGCCTAAAGCAGAACTCACAACATGGTTCCCATGAACCACAGTTCCTACTTAGAATGCAAACCCTCATGCCCAGTACCTTTGCCAGGGTTCAGTCTTATCCCACACCATCCATGCAGAGCTCATAGTGCTACTCATGCTCTAATAAAGAACCTTGGGCAAGCTTGTCTAAAGGAAAACCCACATTGACCTCTCCTCCCTCCACACATTCCACTGAAACGACTATAAGGAAATGTAAAGCAGAATTAATTTCTGCAACCCTTAGATGAGAGAGCAATGGACGATCATAAAGTGCAACCAGTTTCCTGAAGATGGAAAGCCAAAGGCATACTATTGAAAGATAAATTAGAACAGGAGCTAACTTCCAAAAGAATTATCAAGAAAGTGTCTACAGCAAAGGTAGAAGCTAGTGACATGGTCAAAGAAAGACTACAGACGAAGACTGATGAGAACAGAGGATAAGAATTGGTAGATGATTCGTTAAATTATCTGGAGAAGTGTCTCTGGATTAGCTTGGGCTCTTATTTCCTCACCTCTTGCAATTACCTCCTCAATGCATTATAGTGATTGTTTCTAGGAGAAATGGGAACAATGACTCCTAAAAATGTCAGCGGATGTGCATAAGAAGTCCTAGGGATTAGAGTGTGGGCATTGGCAGTGCCTAAAAAAAATCCTTTTGGTGGGGATGTGAGTGGGAGTACCCTCTGAAACTGCAGTCGAGCTTCCCTTTCAGATGAGGGACTTAGTAGGGAAAGTAGACGGTATGTATTCATAGGACATCCATGCCGTACACCCATATTGAAATTCAGTCTTTAATCCATGAATGGGAATGGGCAATCAACAACCACCCTTTTCCAAGGACCAAAAACAAAAAAAAAGTACAAAAGAAAAACCTGACCCTGGAGAAGACAAAGACATTAAAGAAATAGAAGAAGAGAAATTTTAAAATCTGTATCATTAATATCCTCTGAGAGATTTGGAGAGATGTTGATTCTCAAAGCAAGAATAGGTTGCTATAAAAATTAAAGAAAAATATTTTTTAAAAATTAAAAATACAGTTGGTAATCTTGACATTAATGGTGGCCACCTGACTTTGAAAATCAACATACTCTCCACAAATGGCATAAAATCAGTAATGAAAGGAAATAAAATCACACAACATCCATACTTTTAGCATTACTAGGTGAGGGAGAATATTATGGCTGTCAATTTACTTGCAAGTGGATAAATAAAACAAATTCCAACCAATATTGAAAATTACCTGCATTTCTAAATATAGGAGATTGGTTGAATAAACACAGTGCAGCTGTGACAAAGAATGGAATGATCTCTGCAAACTGATACGGGATGATTTCCTGGATATACTGCTAAGTAAGAACACTAAAGTTCAAAGGAGCATATAAAGAACATGTATGGTATACTATCTTTAAGAGAAGGTAGAAAATGCTACACTAATCTTTACAAAGGGTTGCTTCAGGATAGTACACAAGAAAATAATGAAGTGACCTTCAGTGAAGAGTACAGGGAACTCAGTTGGAAGAGATACAGGAGGAAGTCACATTTTTCTGAGTGTATCATTTGGAATAGTTTTGACTTTTGGAACTCTGTTAATGTTCTGCATACTTAAAAATAAAATAAAACAAAATAAACGATGAGAAAGGCAAAAACTAAAATTGAAAGCAAACTGCAACAAAGGAACCAATTACATTCAAATGAATAACATAATCACACTGAAAGAGGGGAGGGAAAGTAATTCTATTAGTCTCTGAATACTGTATTTGACTGTGTACCCTCAGACTTGGGAGTGGGGTGGCAGTGATAGTGGTGGTGGTGATGGTGGTGGTGCTATGAAACTGCAAGAAAATACAGACCCACTTTTTTAAAATTTATGTTTTTTAGTTGTATGAATGAAACAATTTGGAAACTATTTTAGCTGCATTATAGGATTGAGCAAATGAACACATTAATGTTTTTGGTAGCCAGGTTCTCACTGTGGAAGAAAAGGCATACAATTACGAGAGAAAGCAAGAAAGATCCCTGCAGAGATGGACGAGAACTGAGGATATTGATATTAACACAAATATGTACATGTAGGTATGCATGTTTGTATGTGTATACACATGTATATGTGTGTGTTTGTTCCAACTTTGCCTGCTGAAAGGGACCCTAGGAAGCAAAGACATTCCAGTGGATCATCTTGGTCTCTAGCCGTTCCTGACTACAAGGTACCAGAGCAGAAGCAGAAATATTTGACTCCCAGAGCTGAGGTAGGGAAGGTACTAGATGAGCTGGGGACACCTTGCTAAGCTAGAAGTAAGAAAACATTTGTTGTTGTTGCTGTTGTTGTTTGTTTGTTTTTTAAAGTCAGCGTCTTGCTCTGTCACCCGGGCTGGAGTGAAACAACATGATAATAGCTCACTGCAGTCTCCAATTCCTGGGCTCAAGTGATCCTCCCTCCTCAGCCTCCTGAGTAGCAGAGACACAGGCATGCACCACCATGCCTAGCTAACTATTTTATTTTGTTTAGAGATGGGTATGTTGCCTAGGCTGGGCTTAAACTCCTGTCCTCAAATAACTCTCCCACCTCATCCTCCCAGAGTCCTGGGATTATAGGTATGAGCCACTGCGCATTGGAGAAAGTGGTTTTTTTGGTTTTTTAAATGACAGAGTTATGTTAAAAGAACACAAGAGGAACAAACACTCAACTGACTAAATATGAAACAATTTGGTCATTAAAGTCATGAAGTCCAGCAATAAGGTAAAGATTGGAAAAATAGAAATCTATATGTGTCTCTTATGATGATAAATAGACAAATGAAGGCAGGCAGGGGAGGAGTAAGACTCTTGCTTATAGTAGAATGAACACTGACTGCCAATTGATAAATGTGCAGGAGCAAAGCCACCATTTTGCAATCATAATGGTAAGGATTGCCTCAGACAAGAATCATCAATGGATGCTAGATCTGAGGGGGAAATATTGATGAAGGGAAGAATATTTATGTGGTCTTAAAGTATCTCCCCACAGATTGCTTATTAGTTGCCAGAGAGAAACACTAATTTTACATTGAATAAATCAGATGATGCCTTCCTTGTGTAATCAAAAGTAACATCCCCATTGAGGGGCAAATGGGTACTGAGTGCTGTATTAGTTTGCTAGGGCTGCAGTAACAACAGAAATGTATTATCTCCCAGTTCTGGAGACTGGAAGTTCAAGATCAAAGTGTTGCAAAGTTCGTTCTTTTGGAGAGCTGTTGGGGAGTGATTTGTGTCCCAAGCTCCTCTCCTTGACTTATACCTACGCATGTACACGTACACAGAGACCATGTGCCCACACATGCAAATAGCAGAGCAAATGAGATAAAAAGTCAACATTTGGTGAGTCTGGGTGAAAGGTGTGCAAGTGTTTTTTAGGCTGTTCTTGAAAATGTTTCTGTTAAGTTTGAAACAACTTCTAAATAGAAAGTTAAAAAAGACACAAATTGTCACGATTTAAAGAACCAGTAGAAAATTGTAAGAAAATATCTAGAAAATCTCAGATTTTAAAGCAAAGTGACCAAGAGATAGAAAATGAGAGAAAAATAAGTTTCAGTCTAAATAATCCATCTAATCAAAGTTCTAGAAAAGGAGCAGAGAAAAGATAAAGTAGGGAATATTCACTGAAATTAAAGGAGCATGTGTTCCCAAAGATGAAGAATGATTCATATTAGGTTAAAAGGTTAATCAGAGTTCTAGAAAAGGAGCAGAGAAAAGATAAAGCAGGGAATATTCACCAAAATTAAAGGAGCATGTGTTCCCCAAAATGAAGAATGATCCGTATTAGGTTAAAAGGACTCACTGAGTTTCAAGAAGAATGAAAAATAATAATTATTATTATTTTAAAAGAGTCACACTCAGCTCCACCCTTGTGAAATTCCAACACACGAAGCATAAATTGAACATGTGAAAAAATCTTGTAGCAAAAAAACAGGTGATTCATAAATGAACAAGGATCAAATCAGCATATGACTTGTCATCAGTATCACTAGATTCTAAAGACAATGGACCAATGTCTTCAAAGTGAGACCTGCTGGTGAAAACCAGTGACACTAAGAATATATAATGATGCTGTGTAAACTATAGGGGAAAATTACTTCAATTCTATATTTTGTTTCTAACCAAATCACCAAAGGTGAGAGCAAAATGAAAAGGTTTTATGTTTGTAATAATTCAGAAATTTACTACTGACACAGTCATTCTAAGGAAAGTACCAGAAGATATTTACCAAAAAATGAAAATGTAAATAAGAAGGCAAGTTATCCAGTGTAACCTAGTAAGTACAGCAAAAGGAAATCTAGGATGACAGGTACTATGTAGCAAACTTAGAAATCATTGGTCCAAATTAAAGTGTAAAAGTTTTTTTTTTTTTTGAAGTGTAAAAATTTTAAGGAAGGCCTCCAAGAAGACAATTTTATATGACAAAAATAGTATGATTAAAAGACTAGGCAATCCTAGTGATAAGAAGTTATATAATACCAATAATACCATATGCCAATAATAATAATTATAACAATATTATAATGTTATGAATAAAACTCCTTGAGCCTCTTGCTTGGAGGATCTCTTTTCTCTTCTCTCTTCTCTCTCTTTCTTCCCTCCCTCCTTTTCAATTTTTATGTCTTATGTTATAGACCAAGGAAAAAAGAGAAGTTTCTTTTTATTTATCCATTGGGAAAATTATATTGTCTTCACAAATTAGCCTCTAGATGGTTGTCATATCTAATTCTTTTCAGCATGTCTTGGTGGCCTCAATCTGTCTTGAACAGACTCCCCTTTGATCTGAACTGCTCCTTCAAGTATGTTAAAAAGCATGTTAGAGTCTCTTTGGCTTTGTATTTCTCTATCCATGGAGGGGACCATCTGACCACTGCCTCTGGACTATGTGTCCAATTTTGTCCTTAATCTTTAATATTCAAGTGCTTCAGTATTGAGTTAACCTCACTCTGACTTTGTGTCTCAATCCTAGTAGTTGGACATTAAAATCCAACTTTCTGTCCTCTCATTCTGGTAGTCCTGTGCCCCTGTTTCCCTTGCTGAGCTCCTGTATCAAGTATCTGCCTGATGTGCTGATCACCTGGAACAGGTCATACCTCATCCCTGTCAATTCCTACTCTGTGAAAGGAGAACCATCAGACCTGCCTAAAGCGGTCTGATGCCTGAATCTCTACAGATTGCTGGCCCATGTTCACCTTTTGGGTTGTCTAATCTTGACATTTACTTCCTTAGGCCATCCTGATGTCAGCCACTGGCCTAGATTCCCATCTGTTGATTGTCATCACCTCCTCTTGACTCCATCTGCCTAGACTTCCTACCATTTTGGAAAGTTGGTTTGGCCACAGAATGAGTATTTCTAGTTCCAGAACCTGACTTTTCTCTTCTGTCCAATCTACTGAAAGACGATACCCATGCTTCCTATCTCATCCCCCTTACCATGATTAAAACTTGCCTTCCCCATGGTGATGTCATTGCTCTGTCCCATTCTGTTGTGATTTTTAACCTAACTCACTGGGCTAGGAGAAGAGGGCAAAATCATGTGTCTCTTCACCATTTTGCCTTACATCTATACCTGCAAATGCTAAACCCTTGTTCTGGTCCTCATTACCTCAAGCATAACCTATTACAGTAGACTCCAACTGTTTAATCTACCTTATTTTTAAAAACTCTCTTTGCATATCAATCTATCCTACCACTTAGTCAGTTATCTCTCTAAAAGAAGAAGAAAAAGAAGAAGAAAACCCCAAAAACTTTTCTGCTAAGACACTCTCTCCTGCTCAAAGTTCACAATGGTTTTCTAATTCATGGGAGGAATCATGATTCCTTGTCTTAGAGTCAAGGCTCTCTACTGGTTTTGATATATCCATTGATGCTGAATTAGATTCTTTTTTTTAACAAACTGTGTATAGCAATGCCATTTCATCAAGGCAAGCTGTTGAAAGAGATGGCATGTAAAAGCTGTTTGGATACTTTTGATCATCTTAAGTGTCGCATAAATATTTAGTAATACCAACAATAAACATGCCCCTGTTCCCAAGGAGAAATGGTTGGGAATTGACCCTCATTACGATATCTGAAGGATGGCAGACCTTTTTATTCTTTGATCACAGAGCTTGTCTCTCATGTATATGTCCAGGATATTTCACTGTAGTGTGCTTTAAGTGCTACATGTCTGGGGTCATAAGATCACAAAATTCAATTAAAAGAAGGGATTATAAGAAAAGAATAAGATCCTTTAAGTAAAAAAAAAAGTGGTGTGGCAACTGTGGCATTAAAGATGAAATCAAATATGTATGGTTAATAGCAATGATAGAAGCTTCTTTTTGTGATAGATGTTTTATTCTTGATATATCTTAACCAGATATCTATGTATTTGCTACAATGTCATTTGAATATGAATCTGACTTTTCTAACCAATGCTTTTTTCTGTTATATTTAGTATCAGTTACCAGCATTCCTAACCAGTATGCTAAAACTATATATCAAAGTTGTTTTTGACTGAAGAAAATGTTTAATATATCAGCCATAAAAATGGATAAAGATAATTCATCATGCCTATTCTATCATTTGATTCTGACTCTGCCTGGAACATTACTTTAGTCTTCACCATACTTGTCTCTTGAATGAATTAAGAAAACATTGTTAAAAATAGTTACAAATGATTTGCTCTGAGGCTACAAAGTATTTAGTAGACAGATTAGCAACTCTGAGTCTCAGATACAAAATTCATTAAACTGGATTTTTAAAAACATTTTACTACTAAGCCTTTTATATATTCCTAAACTTGATTTTGAAATTTTATCTTAACTCTACTAAACCCATGATATTTGGCCTATGTGCTAATTGTTAAATCAAAGATAGTTTCTCCTCACAGAACAATGCCTACTACACATTATAAAGTAAAAAGAGAAGATTATAAATCAGTTTTCAAGTACTCTATCTTCTTAAAAAATGTTTTTATTGAGATAACAGTTGTGCATATGTAGGGGTACAAAAATGCTCTAATTTCTTGCACACCCATATATAACAAAATGGTACTGATTGTTATCCCTCAATGATTGTGGTATAATAACAGATGTTTATGATTTGTCTCCCATCCTCATTCCTTCTCCTTCAAACATCATCCTCCAGTTTATATTATGGAATCAAGTTCTTCACTACTTGAAGCACTTGGGGTCTGGAAGGTGGGTTCCACTCTTGGTTCCCCAAGTCAGTTGACACACTGAGTCAGGGTGGGATTTAGGGATAGGCGCATTCAGAACCAATGTCTATCAGTTGTGAAGCTTCAATTTCAGCCATCAGAGATGGAGTCTTTCTTTCCCTGTGAAGCATGGAACTGACCTTTCTCACTTGCTGCCTTTATAATTTTTTCTTTTATGCCTACTTTGTAAAAGCAAATTACTATGTGTCTAGGAGTTGGTCTACTCATTTGTTGTCTTGCAGGGGTTCTCTGAATGTGTTTGAATGGCCATGTCTCTGGTGAGATGAGGGAAGTTTTCTTGGATAATTTCATGGAATGTTTATTCTAGGGTGGTCTCTGAATCTCTATGTGCCTCAGGGATTCCAATTAATCTTAGGTTTGGCCTCAGTTTAATTACTCATCTCTTAGAGGCTTTGTTCTGTTTTTTAAAGCTTCATTTCCATGTTTTTAAAAGTCTTGGTTAGTTCCATATTTTTGTCCTCAAGTTCTGAGATTGTTTCTTCTGCTTGGTTAATTCTGCTATTCATGCTTATCAGTTTGCTATTTAATTAATTCACTGTATTATTTATTGCTATGTTCTGAGTTATCAGCTCCTTCACTCATTCCTCTTGTCTCTCCTCATTTCTATTTATTCTCTCTATTAATATCTTTATATCTGGGTTTGTGGTTTGAGACCAGTCATTTTGGGGGCTCTTCATTGTTTGAGTTCTGAAGTCTGTATTCTCAGTTGTTGTCCTTCCAGGGGTCTGTATGAGACCCATATTCTTCTCTTGATTTTTCTTCATTTGTGTAGCCACCCCCTTTTCTTTTTTACCTCTGCTTTAATTCTGTTGTTCAGTGATGGGGGGATAACTTTTACTTCAGACTACCTACTGGGGAAGATAAGTTAGAATAGCAGCAGACTTATCTACAGAAACACTTCAGGCTAGGAGAGATTGGAGTCAAATCTTCAAAGTTCTCAAAGATCAACAATTTCAACCAAGAATTACCTACCCAGCTAAGCTAAGTTTCATCCATAATGGAGAATTAAAACCCTTCCCAGATATTCAATCCCTAAGAGTTTATGCCACCTCCAGACCAGCTCTACAAGAAACACTTAAGAAAATATTAAACACAGAAGAAAGAAAAAGAGTGATCATGCCCTTCCCAAGAATGCAGGACAAAGATTGAAAACACACATGAATCGACCAAAAAATCAAAAGGAAACAACAAATAAATAAATAAACAAGCAACAGCAACAATAACAAACTCTATAAGAACCTCATGATAGGGATAAATTTTCACATTTCAATAACTAGCCTGAATGTGAATGGACTAAATAAACCACTGAAAAGACATAGAATGGTAAATTGGATAAAATATCATGATGCAACAATATGTTGTCTCCAGAAGACTCCTCTCACCAGAAAGGACACTCACAGACTCAAAGTAAAAAGATGGAAAAAAATTTTCAAACTAATGGAACGCAAAAGAAAGCAGGAATCAAGATCTTAATATCAGACAAAATACTCTTTAAGCTATCAAAAATTTAAAAAGATATGGAAGGTCACTATATAATGATAAAAGATTCAATCATCAACAAGAAATATTCATTCTAAATATATATGCACCCAACATAGAAGCACCAACTTTCACAAAGCAGCTTCTAGATAAACTAAGAAAAAGTATTGACTCTAACACTGTCATAACTGGGGACTTAAATACTCCACTCACAACCCTAGACAGATCATCAGGACAAAAAATCAACAAGGAGATTCAGAACCTCAATGTGACACTTGACCAATTGGACTTAACTGATACCTACAGAAAACTCCACCCAACAACCGCAGAGTATACATTCTACTCATCACCACATGGAACATGCTCTAAGATTGACCACATCCTCGGCGATAAATCAAGCATAAACAAATTCCATAACATTGAAATACTGTCAGGCACCTTATCAGACCACAGTGGAATAAAAATAAATATCAATACCAACAAAGTTCTCCCAAAATCCACAAAGACATGGACACTAAACAGCATGATGCTGAACAACTGCTGGGTCACTTGGAAATCAAAACAGAAATTAAAAGATGCCTGGAAACAAATGAAAATAAAGACACAAATCTCTGGGATACCATGGAAACAGTACTAAGAGGAGCATTCATATCTCCTTGAACACACATGTAGAAAATGGAAAGATCACAACAGTTAACAGTCTAACAAATCACCTAAGGAAGATGAAAAGACAAAACCACCAAAACCCTAACTTCAGCAGAAGAATCCAGATCACCAAATAAAAACTCAATATCAGGACATAGAAGACAAAAATATAATATAAAAAATAAACAAAACAAAAAGCTGGTTCTTTGAAAATATAAACAAGATTGATGGACCCCCTAGCTAGATTGACCAAGAAAAAGAGAGAAAAAGCCTAACAAACACAACCAGAAATGCAAAAGATCAAGTCACAGATGACCCCAAAGAAATACAAAAGATTATCAGAAATTACTATGTACCTTTGTATGGAAACAAACTTGAAAACCTAAATGAAATGAAGAACTTTATGACATCACACAGCCTCCCAGGTTGAAACAAGAAGAAACCGAGACCCTAAATGGACCAATAACAACCCATGAAATCAACTATGTCATAAGAAGTCTACCTACAAAAAAAAAAAAAAAAAGCTCTGGAGCAGATGACTTTCCAGCAGAATTCTACAAAACATTCAAGGAGGAGCTGATACCAATCCTATTGAAAGTATTCCAGGCAATCAAAAAAGATGGCTCTCTCCCCAAATCATTTCATGAAGTGAACATCACATCGATTCCCAAACCAGGTAAAGATACAACAAAGAGAACTCTAGGCCAATATCCTTGATGAACATAGATGCTAAAATTCTCAACAAGATTCTAGCAAACTGGATCCAACAACACATCTCAAAAATTATCCACAATGGCCAAGTAAGTTTCTTCCCAGGGATGCAAGACTGGTTCAACATCTGAAAAGACCATAAATGTAATTAAATACATCAACAGATGTAAAAACAAAAACCACATGATTATATCATTAGACGTGGAAAAAGCTTTCAATAAAACCTAGCTAACCCTTTCTTTAAAAAACCCCCCAAAAACAAACTTTTGAACATCTAGTAATATACCTCAAAACATAGATGAAACATATCTCAAAACAGTAAGAGCCATCTATGAGAAACCCACAGTCAACATACTGCTAAACAGACAGAAATTGGAATCATCTCCCCTGAAAGCCAGAACAAGACAAGGACGCCCACTCTCACCCCTCCTGTTCAAGATAGTATTGGAAGTCTTAGCTAGAGTAATCAGACAAGAGAAGGAAATCAAGGGTATCCAAATAGGTAAAGAGGAAGTTAAATGATCCCTCTTTGCAGACAACATGATTCAATACCTTGAAAACTCAAGGGAATCTGTCAAAAACCTCTTTGCACTAATAAAGGACTTTGGCAAAGTCCCAGGGTATAATAGAAATGTGCAAAAGACAGTTGCATTCCCATACACCAACAATAAACAAACAGAAACCCAAATAAAAAACAAAATCCCATTCACAATAGCCACACACACAAAAAAACCATGAAATATCTTGGCATCTTCCTAACCAAAGAAGTGAAAGACCTTTACCATGAAAACTACAAAATGCTGCTCAAAGAAATCCAAGATGACACAAACAAATGGAAACATATTCCATGCTCATGGATTGGAAGAATCAACATTGTTAAGATGCCCATCCTACCCAAGGCAATCTACAGATTTAAAGCATTACACATTAAATTACCAGCAGCATTCTTCTCAGACCTGGAAATGACAATACAGGAATTCATATGGAAACATAAATGACCACGGATAGCCAAAACAATCCTCAGCAAAAAAACAAAGGAGGAGGTATCACACTCCCAGACTTTAAACTTTATTATAAAGAGAAAAACAGCCTGATATTGGCACAAGAACAGGCATATAGTCCAATGGAACAGGATCGAGATTCCAGAAGCCAAACCTCAATTTCCCAACCAACTCATCCTCGACAAAGCATCCACCATCAACCACTGGGGAGAGGAGTAACTGTTCAGTGAATGATGCTGAGAAAACTGGCTGACCACATGTGGAAGATTAAAACAAGACCCCTACCCATCACTATACACAACAATCAACTCTAAATGGATCAAAGACCTAAATGTAAAACCTCAAACTATAAGAACCTTAGAAAATGCAGGAGACACCCTTAAGGAAATTGGAGCTGCCAACCAATTTCTGATCAAAACCCCAAGTGCCTATGCCATAAGAGATAAGATAGACAAGTGGGACCACATCAAATTGACAAGCTTCTGCAAAGTCAAAGAAACCATCCAGAGAGCAGGGAGACAGCTCACAGACTGGGAAAAAAATATTTGCCAAC
>CAUYQG010030199.1:0-21849 GCA_963574415.1 Tarsius wallacei | reverse complement strand
GACTTGCAGCCAGGAAATAATTTAGGATCAAAACTATAGGCAAATATAGAAAAATTATAGGAAATTATAGAAAAATAATGCAAACTCAAAAGCAATGAACAAGGCTAGATGCTAATAAGAGGTGTAATTTTTTTTTTTTTTGAGTTGGAGTCTTACTCTGTCACCCAGGCTGGAGTGCAGTGTCACACTCATGGCCACCCCAGTGTCAACCTGCTGGACTCCGGTGATCCTTCCACCTCAGCCTTCCAGGTAGCTGGAATGACAGGTGCACGCTACCATGCCTGGCTAATTTTTGATTTATTGTAGAAACGAGGTCTCGCCAAGTTGCCTAGGCTGGTCTCGAACACACGGGCTCAGGCAATCCACTCACTCCAGCCTCCCAAAGTGCTGGGATGACAGGTTAAGCCACCGAGCCCAGCTCCTTTTTTTTTTTTTTTAACTCAGAGTCTCACTCTGTTGCCCAGGCTGGAGTGCACTGTCACACTCATGGCCACCCCAGTGTCAACCTGCTGGACTCCGGCGATCCTTCCGCCCCAGCCTTCCAAGCAGCTGGAACTACAAGCACATGCTACCATGCCTGGCTCATTTTTGATTTACTGTAGAGACAAGGTCTCTCCAAGTTGCCCAGGGTGGTCTCGAACCTGTGGGCTCAGGCAATCCACTCGTCTCAGCCTCCCAAAGTGCTGGAATTACAGGTTGAGCCACCAAGCCCAGACACTTAGCTGAACTCTTAAGATTTGTGCACTTTGCTGTGTGCTAATTACACTGCCCATCAAGGAAGTACCACTAACAACAACAGAATCCCAGCCCTCATGTACAAACACGGAGATGATCCCCATTTAGAGGTGTGCTGGGCTAGTGGGTCAGAGAAAGCTGTTTTTTGGGCAAACAACATGATGTGAACTTTTTCCAAAAACGCACCCTTGGAACCCACTGAGACAGCATGTGCTTTTGGTTAAGCATTCCATGGCTGCAACACAACGCAAGGCCGAGATGCCGAGAGGATGAGGCAAGGCCTTGGCCAAGGTCAGGCTCCACTGCCGGCTTGAGCGGGAGCTGGCAGCCAACTGCTTCGCACTTATAGAACGTTTAAAGGAGAAAAGTTAACCCCAAGTCTTCTCGTTCCTTTTCTGAGCCAACTTTGGTCCTGCTCATTGT
The DNA here is from genome assembly GCA_963574415.1 of Tarsius wallacei. Classification (NCBI taxonomy): domain Eukaryota; kingdom Metazoa; phylum Chordata; class Mammalia; order Primates; family Tarsiidae; genus Tarsius; species Tarsius wallacei. Next base: position 20,691 of record CAUYQG010030199.1, on the reverse strand, counting down.
GTCTAAGAACTCAGGGAAGCCATGTGTGCAATCGCTCAGGCTACCCAGCCTCCAGGGCCAAACACACACATCGTGATTAAAAAGCAACCGAGCCAGTTGGCAGGGCCTTCAGCTGGCCCCATGGGAGAGGGCAAGACACAGCTAAGTTTTAGATGAATCCAGGGTCTGTCCAGGAGCAGGCAGGGAAATGTAGCTGAGCCTCCTCCTGGGCTAAGTGGCCTCCTTTTGGTAACTTTTTCTGGAATGACAACAATAAAGGACCCCAGTTTGGTAGGAAGTGGAGGCTCAGGTCTACATCCAGGTGAAGACTGTGAAAAGAGCTCCACATCAAGCACACTTGGTACAAATCTGTGTTATACTTTGGGACCGAGACTGAGCACAGGGATGGGCTGGGAAGTGTTTCCTGTCAGGTCATAGGAAGTGGATGTGCAGAGAGAGATGTCTTTTGCAGCTTACGAGATGCAAACTCCACTGTCCAAATCTGCCTAGCTGACGCAAAGGCACAGACAGGCAGGCCAAGTCCAAGGCAAGGCGGGATTACATGAGACACAGGCTCCAGAGACCCCCCCACCCTGTCCCCCATGAGTCAGTCACGTCACAGGAATCATGGGAGGATTGAAATGTGCAAACATAGTGGATGTGGCTGATTTTCTCGGGCAGTTACGGCATTAAATATTTTTCCTTACTGGTTGAATGTTTTCTTTTTAAAGTACCTAATTCTACTCAATCTCTAAGCTCCATGCTTACTGTCCCTCCTCCTCACAGAAGCAGTCTTTCCCCTCAATATCCTCCCACCTACCACCCTGCCATGCCTCCCTCATTCCACTGACACTCAGCTCTTGTTGAACCTACAGCTCTGGCAACATGAGTAAGGACAGAGATCTCCCTTCTCTCTTTATAGTTCAATCCTGGACTGGATGGAATATGAGAACCCCGGGGCCCCACCCGGACACCCCTGTGAGAAAGGCACTGGAACCCCAGTGGCACAGACAGAACAGGCTTCTCCCCCTCAGGGAGGCCAGAGTGTGACGTGGTGCCCTGCATGCCTCCTCACCCTTCTCCTATGCACAGGCTCCCAGGGCTGGGGGTGGGGCAGAAGAGCATAGTAAGGCAAAGGGTGCGGCACATGGGGAAAGGGACACGGAAGGAAGTGGTGGGGTGTGTGACAAAGCATCACAGCCAGGGAAGGGGGCCGTTGCAGCAACACCTAATTCAAACCCCTAATTTTACAGCTACAGAATAGAGTCCAGGAAAGCTAAGTGATTTTTGCAGGGACACACAGCTGGTGGCTGGAATAGAATGCAGGTCACCAGCCCACTCCTCTCTGATCTTCTAACATGTGTCAGGACTGGAAATAGGAAAAAGCAAAATAGAAAGTTAGGTCCATGAAAAAACCCCATCCTGCCCCACTAACCAAACCAATGTAACTCCTTTAAGACTACTGGTGTTTCTATCTCATTTATTTTTTACTTTTTATTTTTTAGAGACCAGATCTTGCTATGTCGCCTAGGCTGGTCTTGAACTCCTGGGAACAAGCGATCCTCCCGCCTCAGCCTCCCAAAGTACTGAGATTACAGATGTGAGTCACCGTGGCCAGTCTAAATCTCATCTCTTCTCAGTCCCTCTGGCTTACCAAGCTCCAATTTCTGATTCTTATCTAGGACTTTGAGACCCACTGGGGGCCCGAGGAGTAGGAGCCCCAGTGCCCCAGCGTGTTGCAGCCAGAGAAGGGAAAGCTTTGGGAAGAAGCAGAATTAAGCAGTCGCTCCAGCTTGGGAACATTCTGGACCTACACCTCATGCTCATGATGATGCTTATTCTAAATTTTTGAAGCATATGCTGGCAGAAAAGCCACAGGCTACTTATCTAGCAAGAGAGAAAAATTCAAGAATTAATAACAATCCCAGCTACCCCAGAGGCTGAGGTGGGGGGATCGCTTGATCCCAGGAGATGGAGGCTATGGTGAGCCATGATCACACTCCAGCCTGGACAACAGAGTAAGACCCCATCTCTAAAAAAATAATAACAACAATAACAAATAAGGAAGCTGGAGGGAGGGCAAGTGCTTTGAGTTCAGTCTGAAGGGTATGAAATTAACTACCTCCATTTGGTTAGAGCACAGAATGCCCTTTGAGGCACTGTACCAGTAGAAGGTACAACCTGGGATGCGTGAACTGGGTCCTCTGCTATTCTCTATTCCCATGCAGAGGAAGTCAGTTATTGATTATCTCCCAAATGATTACCCATTTAGTCCAGTGACTAGAGGCCTCCAATCAGAGCTAGCCACAGACAAAGCAGGTTAGAAAAAAAAAATTATCAAGGCCGGGTACAGTGGCTCACACCTGTAATCCAAGTACTTTGGGAGACAGGCAGGAGGATCACTTGAGCCCAGGAGTTCAAGACCCACCTAGGTAACACAGAAAGACCTCCTCTCTACAAAAAAAAATTTTTTTAATTAGCTGGGTGTGGTGGTGCAGACCTGTAATCCCAGCTACTCGGGAGGCTGAGGTGGAAGGACTGCCTGAGCCCAGAAGTTCGAGGCTGAGATGACTGTGCCACTGCACTCCAGTTTGGGCAACAGAGTGAGACTTTGACACAAAATAAATAAACAAATAAGAAAAAGAAAACGACATTGGTTGAAAGCAGTATTTCGAGAAATAAAAGAGAAAAAAAAGGAAGTAGCACTTTGCATCTTCCTGAGTAATAATATACTGGCATTTACACACGGCCAAGGGCTTCAAGCACACAGAGCAATGACCACCTCTCCCCTCCTGCTGCAGGCCGGTGGCCCAGCCCTACTCCATCACTGGCTACAAAACTGGGACAGGACTGGCCAGGCAGAAGGTAGGGGGCTCTCACACAAGGTGCAACTTGGTGAGTGCCTGAAAAGCATTTGGAAAGAATTCTAAAATAAAATATTTGGGGGATCATGTATTTCTTATGTTACACAGATCAAGAGCTAATCATAATATTAGACTCATTCTTATACCCTCTTTTAGCTTATCTCCTCCAAGAAAAACTGACCCTAACTGTATTCCTCAGGTGATTTGGTACTCTAAGAATGACCATCTTATAACAGAAAAGAGAAAAGACGGTTCATTTAAAATACACAATCATGCCGGGCATGGTAGCTCATGCCTATAATCCCAGCACTTTGGGAGGCAGAGGATTGCCTAAGCCCAAGGGTTCGAGATCAGCCTGGGCAACTTGCTGAAACCTTGTCTGCACAATAAATCAAAAATTTAGCCGGGTGTGGTGACACATGCCTGTAGTTCCAGCTACTTGGAAGGCTGAGGTGGAAGGATCGCCTGAGCCCAGCAGGTTGAGGCTGTAGTGGCCATAAGCATGCCACTGCACTCCAGCCTGGGCAACAGAGTGAGACTCCAACTCAAAAAACAAAATAAAATACCTAATCATTAGTAAACTAGCAAACTGAAAAAATATCTCCTTTCAAAAAACTGATCCCTCTTGAAAGGTTTAAACACAATGAAGAAAGAAAAGGAAGAAAGGGTAAGTGAACGGAACACTCAGAGAGGCAGGTGAACTGAGAATCTAACTTATAGTCAGATCGTCAGGGCCACAAACTAGCAGGCAGCATAGGAAGGTGAACAAAAGCGCTTTCTGTCTGCTGACTTTCTAAGAGTCTAAAACACTTCCTAAGAATCTAAAACGAGGAATTAAAGTGGCTTCATTTCAACAGAACACATTTTGTCATCTGCTCCCCTTCCATGACATGGATAAGAGTAAGTAACTTATAGCTGCACTCCTAAGTGGTAACAAATCCCTGAACATGGAGCCATGCTCACTTCTAGGTGGCAAATCACTCATTGCTTACCTAGCAGGGAGGCAAAGTCTGTCTGTACCCTTTACTTGAAATATTAAAATTTTATTTTTAATTCAGATTTATTTTACAGTTTTCTTTTAAAGCAAACAGAAACAGTGTTTCCAAAACCCAGTGCTGGCAAGGGGGAGGCAGGGTGGTGAGGCTGGGGGACAGAAAGGAAACAGGCAGAGGTCCAGGGCCCACGTGTGCCATGATGAGGAGTGCATGAAGAGGCCCTCGCTGGGACACTGTGCTCACTGCTGGCCACACGGAAGCTCGGTAACTGCCCAGACACCAGAGCTGATGGTTCAAGAGAGCATTCCATTCCTGGAAGGTGGCTTTGATTTGCACCTACTCCAGCAATGGGAGTCCCCTCCACACAGGCAGTGTCTAGGGTTCTACTCTAAATAAATTACCAAAATAGAGTTCAAGAGATACACACAGGAAGGCTGCTCACAGTGTCACTGGTGAGTAATGAGAAATTTAACAGTCAAGGCTTTTGACAGTGTGGGCAATGGATAAATGAAGGCAGAGTAACTAATCACCGGGCGTGGTGGCTCACGCCTGTAATCTCAGCTCTTTGGGAAGCTGAGGTGGAAGGATCACTTGAGCCCAGGCATTCAAGACCAGCCTGGGCAACATAACAAGACCTCGTCTCTACAATAAATAAATGAAAAAAAGTTAGCCAGGTATGGTGGCATGTGCCTGTGGTCCCAGCTACACGGGAGGCCAAAGAGGGAGGATCGTTTGAGCCCAGGATTTTGAGGCTGCAGTGAGCCATGATTGTGCCACTGCACTCCAGCTTGGGTGACAGAGTGAGATATTGACTCAAAAAAAAAAAGAAATCCATTTTCAAAGACTTAAAGACACAGGAAATGACCTGTGACACCACATTAAGTGAGGGGAAAAATCAGGACATCAACCTGTATACACATATGGCCCTCAGTTTGTTTAAATAAATATTGCACATATCACAGGCATTTTTAAATACAGAAAGGAAACTCATAAATATACCAGCAAAGGTTAGCTCTGTCCCAGATGGAGGGAAGATGGATGATTTGTATTCTTTCTTCAGACTCTTCTCTAATGAACACATGCTACTTTTATATCAGAAAAAAATAAATATTCATTTTAAAATATGCCTCCCCTAAAGCTTCTCACTTAAGATGGCAACTCAGTGGCTCAGTCCATAATCCCAGCACTTTGGGAGGCAGAGGTGAGTGGATTGCCTGAGCCCGCAGGATCGAGACCCATCCAGGCAACCTGGCAAGAACTCGTCTCTACAATAAATCAAAAATTAGCCAGGTATGGTAGCACGCACCTGGAGTTCCAGCTACTTAGAAGGCTGAGGCGGAAAGATCTCCAGAGCCCAGCAGGTCGAGGCTGTGTGGCCAGGAGCGTGCCACTGCACTCCAGTCTGGGCGACAGAGTGAGACTCCAACTCAAAAAAAAAAAAAAAAAAACTGCCAGTCTTAAGAAAAGACTGCTAAAGTTCAGGGCAGACTCAGAGAATAAAGATTCCGATCTACCCATCTTCTGATCTACTGATCTTCTGAAAGGGTAAGAAATCTGGTGGACATGGCCCAGCCCTTCACCCACCCTGCTGCTGGCTCTATTTCACTGGGCCTTGCAGGAAGGTCTGCTGGGAACACGGTCCTCTCCCCATGGCCACCATGGCACCCCCAATGACCTCGTGTTCTCACCTCCTAGCACGTGGATCAGAGGGAGCAAGAAAGCAGCAGCTCTACCTTCATTTCAAAGGGAAAGGTTGTCTTGTCAAGCTATCAAAATGACTGAAATCAGCTATGCAAATTTTAAAACGTAAATCATGAATTATGTTCAGTAACCGTGGGCGCTTATGTGGGAGCTTACGTCTCAAGAGGACATAAAGAACTAATCTCCGAGTGCCACCTTGTGGCAAGACTGACAATTGCCACGACCAAGTCTCAGATGCCCCATCCATTCCCATGGTGTCCAAAGAACACAGCCAGGGGCCAGACCCCACCATAGCCTACCACAGTGAACACACATGCCCCAAAGTGGCTGGTTCTATTTGCTTACAAGGATTTCCAGATGATATTCCAGAGATGCCTGCTTGAAGACAAGTGGGAATGAGAGGGCAGCGAGGTGAAACACAGGATGAGCACACCAGCTTACAGGTCACCACGATAGCTGCGGTGGCTGTGTGTGCTACACCATATACACACACCACGGCACTGCCACAGCAGGGACCCTAGGGTAGACATCCCCTCCCCAAGGAATACTCCTCCATTTTACACAGTCATGGAGAAAGGTTCCACATTTCCAATCAGTGAGCCTTGTGCTTAGAAGAAGTTTTATTTATCAATGTTAGAGCAACCATTGCTAGCTGGGGCACAATTCTAAAATAGAGCTCTTGTTGGATTCTGCTCATAAAATTCTTTTGTAAGCTTGTTAAAATCTTGTAAAATAAAGTTTTCCTAATACTTTAGAAAAAAACTTATCACAAGCAAGTTGGTCTCACACTCAAAGTGGCAGCCTGGCCTTCTGAAAGATGAAGTTGTATCCCCTCTTGAACACTGGGTGTGTCCGGTTAATCTTGGGGTCAGAGGAGATGGAGAAGCCTTCATGACGCAACCTGACCAGGTGACCCTGGGAGCCAACTAAGTGCTTAGGTGGGGCCAGCACTGTACACCTGATGAGCAAAGCACACAGGCCAGCACTGCACATCTGATGAACACAGCACACAGGGGAGCTGACAGCGATTCTGAGCAAAGGTCGTCTTTACCTCGGAGAGGACTAAGCTAGAAACCTGGGGCAGGAGAGGAAGGAGCCGACAGCAAACAGCACTGTAGAGAACCGGGCCAGGCCTCGAAGGCCTATGGGAGGTGGGGTTTGTGCTCCTCCACCCCGCCCAGCTCTAAGGACTATTTCCAGAGAAGGCTACCCCAGGTCAGGGTGGCAGCACAGGCAGGACTTCCCCATTCGGCCCTGGATGAGCAAAGGCAGGAGCATTTTCAAGACTGAAATCAGCTGAGGCTGGCAGACTGCATGGCCCCAGCCGGTGAGTTACAGGGCACACTAGACCAGGAAACGGCCATTCGAGGTACGACTGGGAAATGAATCTGAGCCCCTCGTTCACTTCTCCAGCCCCCGGAAGAAGTCTTTCTCTCCTCCTAACCTCTCCTAATCCACTGGACTGCTCCTCCCAGACACGAACCCATGAAATGACAGGGAAGAGATGCATTAAAAACCTTTTCAGGAAGTCTTGACCAGTCAGTTCAGGGAAAATTCTTCATTCTTCCTCTGCCCAGGGAAAATAGAAGAAAGGGAGTAAAAATAAAGGCCAGGACCTCTTTTGTCCACAAAGATAAAATAAGAGAGGAAGAAAAAAAGACCTTGCCCAGTTAAAATCCCAAATCACACATGCCCTTAAAACAGCAACCCTGCTCCACCAGCAGCGCCCGGGGATCAGTGCAGGGCAATGCTCCGGGTGGTGTCACCTGGTCCGGACAACTAGTGATGCAGGCAACAGGAAGAGGTGCCTCGTCGGCCTGGCTCCAGTCTCCCTGCCCCGGCTGGGCTGTCACGACAGCTGGATGGGACAGTCCTCCCCCAACTTCCGGAGCAGCTTCTGGTGGTTGTGGTCCACCGACCACTGCTGGGGCAGGTACCTGGGCTGCATGGAGTCCAGGAAGTGCTGGCGCCAGCGGCTCTCCAGGCGCATGAGGGAGTGCAGCCCGCCGCGGGCATGGCACTGCACCACCTTCAGGCCGTGGGGAACGTAGTTCTCATTGGAAATCCTGCCAAGACAGGAAGGAGAGGGTCTGAAGGAGGCAAGTGCAGGAGGTGGCGCAGGTGCTTCAAGAGCTTCAGGCCCCAACTCAGCGGGAGTTCTGGGAGGTTCTAAGACTCCTATTGGGTCGGTTACTTTAATGTGTTCAAAATACCTGATTTCTCACCTCTGAGAATGAGCACAGGCTCACAATGTGACAGAAGGCCTTGCGGCTCTGAGCAGGGCTTAGGAGCAGCCACGGCACCAGGCTCAGCCCCTATCAAGGGCCCTGCCATCTAGCTGACAATGGGGGAGGCATGCTGGTCTCATATTTCTCCCAAGATTACCAGTACCCAGCTCAACCCCCTTTTACGTTACTCATTCTGAGGCATACTCCATATTTCCATGAGGCTGTTAAATCACCCACAAGTTCTGCCTCCATATCACAGTTTAATACCTGAGTATTTCACATGAGGAAGCACGTTTGATGGGTTTCAGGTACCATGAAATGTGGCTGCAAGGTGCCACCGAATGAGAAGACAGACCCCTGCCTCCTTCCGAACCACACAGGGAGGCCTCGGAAACACTCTGATGCCATGTGAGCAGAGCTGTCACCTTCCATGAACAAAGGCAACCTTCCTCAAGGAAGTGCCCTGCCCATAGACTCCTCTGCCTGCGTCTGCCCCCACTTCCAATCCTCCTCCAGGCCCTCCAGTCTGGCAGCGTCAGTGCCCTCGGGGTACCTGTGGACATCTTATTACCTGGCTCCTGAGCTTCCCACCCACTTGCCTATGGGTCTCCAAGCAGCTGTCCATCCATTCACCCAATTCAGCAAGATGGATGCATGAGAAAGGCTTGTGGCTGTCAGGGGAGGTTCAGCTGCTTCAGAAAATATACTTGGGAACTGGTCAAAGGAGCATCTCACTAATCTGTAATATAACCTTGGCAAGTTACTTAATTTTAACCTCAGGATAGCTAATCAAACACTTGGAAAATACTATCTATTCTAGAACCTCATAGAATAGTTATGAGGTTAAAAGTCAATCATTAATCTTTTAAACGTTGAAAGATTTTTTTAAAAGCAAGACATAATATTAGCAGTTAATCAGTATGAAACCTAAATCCTACCTCTTCAGGTAGTCATAAGAAAGAATTAAGGTAATTCTTGTGAAGTTCATTGGCTTGACACTGCAAGATGCAATATAAAAATATTTGCAGTATTTGTGATGGGACAGTAGCATGACTTTTTTTGAATTGCTCCTTTCATCAAAGTTTTTATTTTTTTGTTTTTTACTGGTAACAAAAACCCTACTGGCAAACAACATCACTATCAGGGTTTTGAACTTATCAATTCAATTATTTCAGCCATTACTGTTGAAAAAAGAGATATTTGGGAAGCAAAGCTATGCACTGTTGCCTACAGTTATCATCGCCCGAGCCTCACACCCATTCATTCCCCAGAACCTAAGAGCTTATAGTCTTCTCATATTGGAACACTGAGTCATGGCAAGTAAATTCAACCAAGTACTCATTGGGAAGGAGAGAGAAAGCAAGGAAGGAAGGAAAAAAGAGAAAACGATTCAAATAGTAACAGTAATGTTGCTAGCATTCCATCTGGTAGGTCAATACCCCAGAGGCCAGGTGAGATGGGGCCATGTGTCCTGTGGTCGCAGTGTTCACAGACCTATGTCAAATCAGAAGTGCAAACTGCACACATAGCCAGCCTTCCGTACTCACGGTTCTGCATCTGTGGATTCAGCCAACTCTGCATCAAAAATAGCCAGAAAAAAAAAAGCATCTGTACTGAACACATAGACTTTTTTCCTTGTCATTATTCCATAAACCACAGAGTGTAACAACCACTTACATGACATTTGCATTGTATGACGTAGAAGTAACCTAGAGCTGACTGAAAGTATGGAGGAAGGTGTACACAGGGTATACGCAAACACCACACCATCTCATTCCAGGGACTTGAGCATCAGTGGATTCCAGTATCCAAGGAAGGTCTGGGAGCCAAGCCCCCACCTACACCGAGGGACGACTGCAGTGCACTTCATGGGAAATGCCAGAGATCTGAGAATGTTACCAGGCTCTTAGCCTATCTCACGTGCTGACTTTAGGATTCATGTCCCCTGCCCAGGATGATATGGCCAACTCTGTGGCCCCTGCACACTCACGCTAGTCACAAAGCTGACAAGAGCTACACAGTTGACCTTGGAGGGTCAAGGACAGACACCTCACAAGGCAAGCTTCCCGTGGAAAGGACACTCTCTCCCTCACCCTCAGGGTACCCTAGACCATCAAACTCCTAACAGACAAGCACGAGGCTGGACACTGCACCCAAGTCCACACATGCCCCACCCTGGCAAGCATCCTCATACACTAGTGAGGGCTGGTGTTCCTGGGTCATTCTCCAGTCCCTTCTCCAACCAGAACCGCAAACTGTACCTGGTCTCCAGGCTGGCAGCCTCTTGGAGCATCTCAGCTGTGACCGTATCTGTGCCATAAAACTCTCTGAGTGCCCCAAGCAGCTCCTCCTTGCGGGGAGCAGGCAGGCTCTCCGCGTTGAGCAGGGCCCGGGCCCCAGAGCGCACCTGACGGCGCTCAGGGTCCTCCAGCAGGCGCAAGCCCTCCTCAGAGCCGATGGGTGCCTGGAACTCCCGGGCCAGCTGCTGCTTCAGGTGGTTGTCGTAGTAGTTGGAGATGGCGTGGCAGGAAGTGCAGAGCAGCAGCACATCGTGGGAGTTGTGGTCCTTCATCTCGATAGGGAAGTGCTTCCGATACTCATGTGGAATCACATTCTTCCTAAAACATGTCCACCCAGAAAGCAGGGCTCATTCACTTAGGGCACAGCACCCACGGAGCAGCAGATGGGCTACTGCGATGCTCACTCAGGCTCAAACGTGACAGAGAAGGCTTGGGCACCACCATCCAACACAGATGACATAAAGGCAATACTATCTATCAGCCCCACCTGTGCCTTAGCTTCGAACCTGTGCCTTAGGCCCCCACACGTGCCCTGGGGCTCCCACCTGTGCCTGGGGCCCCCCACCCATACTCAGGGCTCCCACCCATGAATTAGGGCTCCCCACCTGTGCCCTGGGGTCCCCATCTGTGCCTGGGGTTCCCACCTGTGCTTTAGGCTTCTCTCATCCTGAAGTGAGTACAGACCACCTGCTGCTAGGCCTCAATGAAAGCCAGGTTAATTACAACCTTTGAGAAGGCCATGTTCCCAAAGGAAAAGTCTCAGAGAAATGAAAAGGCATTCGAATAGCCTTTGACATCTGGAAACAACTCTCAGGAAAGCCTGGTACCCCGAAAAGGCCGACTTCCTTCATGGGAGGAACCCTCTCCTGTGACACTACTTCCCTGGCTCTCCAGGGCCCTCTGTGATTTTCCAAGGAGAACGAAGCTCTCAGGAAAAATCTTTGGCAGCAATAAAAGTTGTCTCACTTTGCAGGGGAAGAAAGAAGGAGTGTGAATGACTCCACAGAGGCCAGGGAAGGCCAGGTCTGGGTGCTCAGGCCAAGCAGCCCCTCAAGGAAGGTCTGACAGGAATCGGTATCACAGCACAGGGCAGCATCAGGCCACCTGATACTCTTGGAAACACAGAGGCTCAGAAAGCCTGTGTGCCACTGCAGGAAGGCCACTGTGGCTGAGGAACTGTCCTTGGAAGGGACCCACTCTTACAGACTGCAGTTTTTTCCCTGACCCACTGAACCCTAGATGGCTTTTGCAGACTGTTAGTGAGAAAAGCCACGGCTCAGAAGGGGTACGGCCACAACAGCAAGGTCAAGCCCTAGGGGAAGCCCCGTCAGACAAGCCTCAGCCAAAGCAGACCACCTGCCGCCCGGCCTCCGAGGCTCTGTCTGCCTCTGAAGGCAGTTCCACCAGAGGCCAAAGCGAGCAGCCCCGCCCCACACTCACCGGATGTAGGAGTCCCTCTTGCCACACACAACGCACAGGTTCTCTTTAACCATCAGATAATAGTCTCCTGGTGAATCTGGCCTTCCCGCAGGTTCAAACTGCAGCTTCACCACAAACGGCTCTTCGCTCACCAGCTCTTGGGGAGAGGAAGAAGTGTTAGCATCTGGCTGTTCCCCTTGCCCCATCCCCACTTCAGGAAGCAGCAACACCATCACTGCTCTCTGATGTATCCTGGCAGAGGACACTGTTTCTGGCTGTGACTGCCCAGTACCACGTGGCTCACGGCCTTCCTGTGGCCCACGCTGGCCAGTTCCCACATGCACCTAATTGCAGATACACCACAACAGTTGAACCTCACACCTCCAATGCCTTTGTCCAGGTACCACTGAGCTTTCCTGCGATCACAAGTGCAGAGGGGCTGTCCATCAGGGGCGTGGAGGAAGCAGTTATCGTAAAGCGGTGACTTCCTACAGGGAAGAGATAGGGCAAGCTCAGCTGGAAAGTTTGCACAGGTCGAGGTGTCGCTGCCGTCCCACCCTCCTTTGAGGGGCTCAACTATTCTCAACACCAGGGTCAGACAGACCGACCACAGGGAAACAAAAAAGGAGGAAACCATGTTTCACCCTCCGCCTGTGCTGGGCCAGGAGACATGACTAAGAATGAACTTGTTCACGCCTCTGTCTTCACACTTGCAGATGGGATGTGAGGCGCAAGCTGGAAGGTGTTCACATAGCTCCGCTGTGAATGCAGCAGGAGCAGAGTAAGACAGCCATCAATCACTACGTTAGACAAAGTAAGTTAAAATCTAGAAGCTCAATCCATAGTATGGGGGCCACAGGGACTTATCTCTGGCTCACATGCAATACTCCCTTCAATGGACTCCTCCTGGTCCTAAGGCACTTTACACTGGGCCAAACATCTAAGAGTTGACTAGTCATCTTCCTACGTCGTGATAGGAGATGTACAGAAAACTTTCACTGGCTGGACAATAACACTTTCTCAGAGTGGCTCTCACTCTAAATGACCAAATACCACATGAACAGAGCCCAGAGGACATGTTTCTCCCGATAAGCAAGAGAACCCTCGTGCTACTCATTCACGGCTATCCTTAACAAGCAAAGAATGCTAGCTACACATCCACTCACAGCTGGAGCAGTTCCAGGCCTAACACCACAGCAGGGTCAGAGGCAAAGTTATGCCATGCTTTCCTCATTTCCACTCTGTCAAAAAATAAAAAAAGTGAACCAGGTGCCATGGCTCATGACTATAATCCCAGCACTTTGGGAGGCCAAGGAGAGAGGACTGCCTGAACCCAAGGGTTTGAGATCAGCCTCGGCAACTTGGCAAGACCTAGTCTCTACAATAAATCAAAAAATCTGTAGGGTACAGTGGCATGTGCCTGTAGTTCCAATTACTTGGAAGGCTAAGGTGGAAGGCTCGCCAGAGCCCAGTAAGATGAGACTGTGGTAACCATGATCAAGGCTGCGGAAATTGTAATCAAGGCTGCAGTAACCATGATGGTGCCTAAGCCCAGGAGGTCGAGGCTGCCGTGAGCTATGATTGTGCCACTGTACTCCAGCCTGGGTAACAGAATGAGACTCCAACTCAAAATAAAATGAATAAGAATAAAATAAGAAAGTGAAAGAAGAGGATAAGTTGAAACACACACAAATAAAGCAAAGGCTGGTCCAAATGCCTCCGAGGGAAAGGAGAGGGCAATGAGCTTGGAGCCTCTACCCCTGGCCACACATTCCAGAGTGGGGAATATCTCGCCCTCTGCTAAGGCTCTGAGGACGGAGCAGCTCTGTTACCTGGCAGAGTAGCCCACCCCCAGGGGCTTCCGTCTGTGCTTCCGGGGGTCTCTCCCCTGGTGGTTGCTGGGTGCCCCTCCATCGGCCTTAGACTTCTTACTTCTGGTCTTCTGCTGAGACTCAGCTGCCTCCCCTTGAACCTCTTCTCCCAAGCCACTAATTCCTTTGCTTCGAAAGGGTTTGTCGACCACATCCTGACATTTCTCCAAGGCTTTTCTCCAGCCACTGTGGTCACCATTTTTTGCGATGGGTGAATTCCTAGAGAAAGGGTATCCAAGAAGATGAAGAAAGAGAGCCACTGAAATCTGGGCGTCCCTGGCCGCGTACGTTACCTGAAGAGAAAAGATGGACAGAGGTCAGTGAAATCTGGAAGATGAGCCAGAGAGAGCAACTTCAAAACCAACCACAAACACACAGACAGCTTTCAGGGTCCTATTCAAGACAGTCACCTATGCACTGTGTACTGCTTTAAAACTTTTATTATGAAAAACTTCAAATTATACAAAAGTAAATTGAATGCTATAATTAACTCGTGTTCCGTTTTTAACTAAAATAGCAAAAATAATGACTTACTCTGTTAACCACAGGTGAGGAAAATCCTAATCCATCCAGATCAGTGAGTTTTATTTCTATCTGCTACCAAGCTGCTAGACAGATCTCTCTCAAGCTTGGAGGGGAGGGTAGTTTAAAAAGGTTTCACAATAGTACATGAAATTAACTGAATAGCTGAATGCATGATTCATTAAGAGGCGTATGTGACTGTCAATCAGAAATGACCTGCAACCAGATGCAGTGGCTTAAGTCTATGATCCAAGTACTCTAGGAGGCCAAGGCAGGAGGATTGCTTGAGCCTGGGAAATCGAGACCAACCTGGGCAACATAATGAGACCTTGTCTCTACAAAAAAATTAAAACAATCAGCTGGGTATGATGGGTCCTGCCTGTAACCCAGCTACTTAGGAGGCTGAGGCAGGAGAATCATGTGAGCCCAGGAGGTCAAGGCTGCCATGAGCCGTGATAGCGCCACCAGCCTGGGTGACAGAATGAGAGCCTGACTCAAAAAAAAAAAAGAAAGAACGAAAAGAAAAGAAATGATCTGCCATCCCTATTGATAAGATATTTAAAACAAGGAAAATGAATGGGTTTTAAACATGGGCCTCAAGTCAAAGGTCACAGGCCCATTCTTGGAATTTCTTGATTTATTTCATAACAGTAAGTCACTTTTCCAAGGAACTGGTGATAGATAAGTTGGTCATAAACAAAAGTACTATAGTCAAAATGTAAACTAATGACTCTTCCCAACAAATAGCCTATTTTAATTCCCTTTTCATAACCAAGGTAGGTAAATAATCCTATTAGTAAAGATTTTTTTTTTTTTTTTTTGGAAGCAGGATTTATTGAGAGGACAGAAAAGCTCCCAGAGTGGGAGGGGATCCAAGGGGACTGCTCAGTAAAGATTTTTTATGTTTTTAGAATAAAACACGTTCAAAGACAAGTTCCCACCCAGATCCCACAATTTACACATCAGCAAGCTATCCCATGGTAAGAGAGTATACTTGAACATGAAAGTGTCAGAGGGTTTTTAACACATTATTTTCAAAACACAAGGAAACAAAGGTTCTTTCAACAAACTTTTATTATGAAAAACTTCATAATAATTCAGGTGGGAGCTATGGCTCACACCTGTGATACCAGCACTCTGGAAGGCCAAGGTGGAAGAATTGCTTGAGCCCAGGAGTTCAAGACCAGCCTAGACAACACAGTGAAACCTTATCTCTACAAAAAAATAGCCTCAGCCAGGTGTGGTGGTATGCACCTGTAGTCCCAACTACTTGGGAGGCTGAGATGGAAGGATCGTCTGAGCCAGGAGGCCAAGGACGCTGTGGTGAGCCATGATATGCCACTCTACTCCAGCCTGGGCAAAAGAGGGAGAACTTGACTCAAAAAAAAAAAAAAGGAATGAATTTGGACCTCTGCTTCACATGACACACAAAAATTAACTCAAAATAAATCACAGACTTACATGATGCAAGAGCTAAAACTAAAAACTTTTAGCATAAAACATAGGAGTAAATATCTTCACGAACTTGGGCTAGGCAACGATTTCTTTGATAAAGAGCAAAAATGTTGACAGAAGAAAGAACAACTGGCGCTCATCAAAATTATACACTGTGCTTCAAACGACCCCATCAAGATAGTGGAAGGACAACACACAGAATGGTAGAAGATATTTAAAAATCATGTACCTGAAAAGGAACTAGTATCCAGAATATATAAAGAATATATATAAAGAATTCTTAAAACTCAACAATAAAAAGATAAATGACCCGATTAAAGTTTGGGCAAAGGATCTGATAGACATTTCTCCAACGGACACATACAAATGGCCAATGAGCACATGAAAAGGTGCTCGGCATCATTAGTCACTAGGGAAACGTAAGTCAAAACCACAATGAAATACCACTTCAACCTACTAGGACAGCACCAATCAAAAAGACTGACAATAACAAATGTTGGTGAGGATGCAGAAAACTGGAACTCTTGCCAAGTGCAATGGCTCACGCCTATAATCCCAGCACTTTTGGAGTCAGAAGAGAGAGGACTGCCTGAACCCAGGGGTTCGAGATTCGAGATCAGCCTGGGCAACTTGGCGAGACCTCATCTCTACAAAAAATTAAAAAATTCAGTCAGGGGCAGTGGCTCAAGCCTGTAATCCCAGCACTTTGAGAGGCCAAGGCAAGAGGATTGCCTGAGCCCACGGGTTCAAGACCAGCCTGGGCAACATGGTGAGAACTCGTATCTACAATAAATCAAAAAATTAGCCAGGCATGGTAGCGTGTGCCTGTAGTTCCAGCTACTTGGAAGGCTGAGGCATAAGGATCGCTGGAGCCCAGCAGGTTGCCACTGGGGTGGCCGTGAGCATGCCAGTGCACTCCAGCCTGGGAGATGGAGTAAGACTCCAACTCAAAAAAAATAAATAAATAAAAGTAATAAAAAAATTAGCTAGGCGTGGTGACTTGTGCCTGCAGTTCCAGCTACTTGGAAGGCTGAGGCAGAAGGATCACCTGAGTCTAGCAGGTCAAGACTGCAGTAGTCATGAGTATGCCACTGCCCTCCAGTCTGGGCAACAGAGACTCCAACTCAAACAAAAAAATTGATACTCTCATGCACTGTGGGTGGGAATGTAAAGTGCTACAGCTACTTTGGAAAACAGTTTGGCAGTTCCTCAAACAGTTCAACATAAAGTTACTATTCAGCCCAGCAATTTAAATCTTAGATATATGCCCAAGAGAAAAAAATATATATATGCCCACAAAAAAACCTTTTACACAGATATTATAGTGGCACTATTCATAATAGCCAAAAAGTGGAAGCAACTCAAGTCTTCAACAATTAGAAATGAATAAATAAGATGTTCCATACCAGGGAACTTCATTTGGCAATAAAAAGAAATGAAGTACCAATAAATGCTACAACACAGATAAACCACAAAAACATGGTGAATGAAAGAAGCCAGTCACAGAAGCTCACATGTCGTAGGATTTCGTGGATGTGAAATGTCTAGGTTAGGCAGATCTAGAGAGACAGAAGATGGGTCGGTGCTAGCCTAGGGCGGGGAAGCTGGGGGACGACAAGTAGAGGACGGAAGGGGCCTTTCTGGAAACGTTAGGTTGTGATGGTCACACAATTCTGCAGATATACTAAAATCCACTGATTTGTACAGTTTAAATGTATTACATGTAAATCACATCTCAATAAAACTGTTAAAAAAAAGAGAAAGGAACCAAGGCACAAAGAAGGAACTTACTCAAGGTCACAGCAAATCAGAAATTGCCATAGAAAAACTCAGACAGTCTGACTCCTAGAACGCTCTCGCAGGATCATGTTAACCTCAAGGCACTAATTGTGGCTAAATCTTTCTGCTAACATCACTTTTGGGAGGATGAATGAGGGGTAACTGACACAGAGAACAAGAGAAGGCTGAAGCCTAGGCCTCTAAGCATGGAGCCACAAAGGCCAAGAAGTGGGAGAAATGAGGGCAGCAGGTATCTGTGAGAGCAAGGGTGAAATGGAGGGGTGGGTAGGGGGCAGGGGGATGACTCCATAAAGAACACCAGTCATCAGGAAGATGGTGGCTGAGCCAGTCGGACTATGAGAGTCCCCGTGTGAGTGAGTGTATGGAAAATTTTGTGTACGTGCTGGTGAGCGAGTGGGCATATGAGTGGCTGACTGAATGAGGGATAGGGAACTAGCATCCAGGGCTTTCCTGGTGCAGCAGCTGGTGCCACAGCTAGCTGGGCTTAGACCCTAGCAACTCCCAGGACGCAGAAGCCAAGCACCATTTTCTTTTTTTTTTTCTATTTTTTTTTTGTAAATCAACAAACCCTCCCTGGAAAGAAAATGCTGGGAGAGCCTGTCTAAGTGAGGGCTCGTTCGTGAGTAGGTGGCCAGGCCCCTGATGAAACAGCTGGTGCTGCAGCTTCTCTGCTTCGCCCCTGGCTCTTCCCAGGTCGCAGAAATCAAGCACCATTATTTTTTAAAACGAACAAAAGTTTTTCTGTGAAAAAGCAGCGGGGAGAAACCATCGCCCCAGGTTCTCCCTCACCATTGCAGCAGGAGACAGACTGCCAGCTCCTGGCTTTGCCTCACCACTTCAGCGCCTGGTAGGGCACTGGCAGCAGGGCCTACAGAGGGAGCCCAGAGGCAAAGCCCCAAGAAAGAGGACAAGAAAGGTGCCCAACCACCATCCTGAAGTGGGGGCAGGAAAGTGCTCCAACTTGCTCACCACGGAGCAACAGACCTGATCTCTGTAACTGGTGGATCAACTACTCAGGAATTGATCATGACTCAGAGGGAATATCCTGAAAGCACAAACTTCGGAGGGACCTGAGGAGTGCTGAGACCCAGGCGCCCCACCCTCTACCCTGATCCAGCCACAGGACAAAGGGTGTGGCCAGAAAAGGATGAGGAAAAAAAGCCCTACATTCAAAAAAGAATGATCTCCAAAGAGATCAGTGAACAAATCCAGAGCCCAGATAGGGGAGAACAGAGGACTGAGAAAACAGAAGGGAAAGCCTCTCCCACTGACACTGAATAACAGAACTAAAGGGAAAAACAAGAGATCTGTCACAAATGAGGAAAAACCAAAGGAAGACCTCAGGTAATTTCAAGTATACCAAAGACAAAACTGAAAAATCAGACACTGGTGCCCAAACAATGGAAGTCACCAACGACTGGCCCCAGAATACAGCAGGGATTAGGGAATGGATGGAAAGAGTGAATAGGACTCAAGAAAGACAAGATACAACGCTGAAAGAACTTGTAACAGAGATTTTGGAAATAAAAAATTTCATCGAGGAAATAAGTAACAAGATGACAAGCATGGAAAGCAGAATTAATCCAGCTGAAGAAAGAATTTCAGAATTTGAAGACTAGAACATGGAATTAACCCAATCTGTAAAAAACACAGAAAGAAGACTCAGAAAGAAAGAACATAGTCTAAAAGAGATGTGCGATTATATCAAGAGGCCGAACCTACGCCTGACTGGTATTCTAGAAGAAGAAAGGGAAATGGAGAACGACTTGGAACAAGTATTCCAGGGGGTAATCCAAGAAAACTTTCCCCAACTCACCAGAGATGTGACCAGCCAAGCACAAGAGATACAGAGAACCCCCACAAGACATCAAATGAGAAGACCAATCCCTAGACACATAGTAATTCGCCTACACAAAGTAGGCATAAAAGAAAAAATCCTAAAGGAAGTAAGAGAGAAAGGTCAGACTACCTACTAGGGAAAACCAATCAGAATAGCAGCAGACCTACAAGCAAGAAAGGACTGGAGCCCTACATTCAAAGTCCTCAAAGATAAATAATTTCAACCAAGAATTTCCTATCCAGCCAAGCTCAGCTTCATCTGTGATGGAGAATTAAAATCCTTCCCAGACATCCAATCCGTAAGAGATTATGCAGCTTCCAGATCAGCTCTACAGGAGACACTTAAAAAGGAATTAAGCACAAAAGAAAGAAAAACAAGAATGACCATACACTTCCCAAGAGTACAACAGAGCACAGAAGCAACAGAGAATACAGCACAACAAGAAACTTGAAAACACACACATATATCAACCCCAAAGCCAAAAGAAAACAAGCAAACAAAGAAAAAATTTTATAAGAACCTCATGACAATGATAAACAATCACATTTCAATAATCAGCCTGAATGTGAATGGACTAAATGCACCACTGAAAAGACACAGAATGCAGCCGAGCTCAGTGGCTCAGCCTGTAATCCCGCGCCTTGGGAGGCTGAGGTGAGTGGATTGCCTGAGTCCGTGGGTTCGAGACCCGCCTGGGCAACTTGGCGAGACCTCATCTCTACAATAAATCAAAAAATCAGCCGGGCATGGTAGCACGTGCCTATAATTCCGGCTGCTCGGAAGGCTGAGGTGGAAGGATCGCTGGAGCCCAGTGGGTCGAGGCTGTAGTGGCCGGTAGCGGCCACTACACTCCAGTCTGGGCGACAGAGTGAGACTCCAACTCAAAAAAAAAAAAAGACATCATGACCCAATTATTTGCTGCATCCAGGAGACTCATCTCACTACAAGGGACACACATAGACTCAAAGTTAAAGAATGGAAAATGACTTTCCAGGCAAATGGATCACAAAACAAGGCAGGAGTTATGATCTATATCAGACAAAACAAACTTTAAGCTATCAAAAACTTTAAAAAATGCAAAAGAACACTACATAATGATAAAAGGTTCAATCCATCAACAAGAAATATCCATCCTAAACATATACACACCCAACATAGAAGCACCAGCATTTATAAAGCAACTACTAAGCAAACTAAAAAAAAGATATTGACTCTAACACTATTATACCAGGGGACTTGAATACCACACTAACAGCCCTAGATAGATCATTGAGGCAAAAAATCAACAAGGAGATCCAGAACCTAAACTTGACACTCAACCAAATGGACTTAACAGATACCTACAGATTATTCCACCCAACAACCACAGAATATACATTCTACTCATCACCACATGGAATGTACTCTAAGATCATCACATCCTTGGCCATAAATCAAGCATAAACAAATCCCATAAGGTTGAAATCTTGCCATGCACATTCTCAGACAACAGTGGAATAAAAATAAATATCAACACCAACAAAATTTCCCCAAAGCCCACAAAGACATGGACACTAAATAGCATGATGCTGAACAATTACTGGGTCAACACTGAAACCAAAGCAGAAACTAAAACTTTCCTGGAAACAAATGAAAATGAAGAAACATCTTACCAAAACCTCTGGGATGCCATGAAATCAGTTCTAAGAGGGGAATTTATATCTCTACAAGCACACAT
>CAUYQG010030197.1:0-18766 GCA_963574415.1 Tarsius wallacei | reverse complement strand
CCTAAGCTGGGCTCGGTAGCTCAGCCTGTAATCCTGCACCTTGGGAGGCTGAGGTGAGTGGATTGCCTGAGCCCCCGGGTTCGAGACCCGCCTGGGCAACTTGGCGAGACCTCATCTCTACCATAAATCAAAAAATCAGCCGGGCGTGGTAGCGCGCTCCTGTAGTTCCAGCTACTTGGAAGGCTGAGGCAGAAGGATCGCCAGAGCCCAGCAGGTCGAGGCTGCGGTGGCCGGGAGTGGCCACTGCACTCCAGTCTGGGCGACGGAGTGAGATTCCAACTCAAAAAAGAAAGAAAGAAAGAAAGAAAGAAACCCTGACCTGAGCTAAGCGGTCTTATTTGCATTATAGACAGCACATAAGAGGCATTTGAATAAATTCTGAATAAATGAATTAGTGAGTGAGTAAATGAGTGGGCGCGTGCACGAATGGAGGACTGAGCTCTTCACAAGACTTCCTAGGACAGACTCTGACTCACAAGTTTATTCTTGTTCAAAAGAGGAACCCCCGTGCTCCTCCCTGCCCCTGCTTCGAGCCCTGTGCCCTGTGCGTGATGGCTGCCAGGCTCGCTTGCGACCTGCAGTTGCTGGTCTCAGCTTCCCTCCTTTGGGAGTGGAAACTGCAGACCTGGGATGGAGGAGGAACTCTGGAGCCTGCTCTTCCTGCCGTGGGCTAGAAACATAGAAAGGTGGAAACCTCCAGTTTGTTAACTACCCTGAAAGAGACTGTTAAAAGCTACTTCTCCTTCCTAAATGATCTCACACATTGCCTGGAGATGATTTGCATGACCTCCAAGCAAAGGCAGACAGCAACGGAGGGCTGAGATTATTGAAGAGATTAATTTCTCGGTACAGGGCAATCACCCCCGCCTCCTTTTTTTTTTTTTTTTTTTTTGCACAGGCAGCAATTCAATAAATAATTAATGCTTGTTAATCTTTTAGCTGCTTCTCCTGTTGTAAAAAATTAATTGGTCTTCCATCATCCATCGCATTGTAACACAGAGGTATTTGGCCCCAGTTCGCCACCTTGCTGAAACTTGCCCCTCCTGCTGCTGCTTGGTGTGTGTCAGTGACACTGGCAGTCATGCCCTGCCTCCAGGTTCAGGGCATGAATGGGAGTGCACAGCCGAGCGACAGGCACCTCCGGGGAGCTTCACACAAACACTGCCTCTTTCTTCCAGAACATCTTGCAAACATTCATTCTCACAACACCTCCTCCCTGGTTGCTGAGACTCCCATATTGCAAAAGAGGTTGAACAAGATTAGTGATGGGGTGTGGAAGCAGCACCATCTCTCCAGGCCTCTGACTAGGGACATCAAATGTCCGAGGATCTCTTTCTGGCTTTTGCCACGGAACGGTACCTCAGTTTGCCTGGCACCGTGCCTCAGTTTACAACATCCACAAGAAGCAAAATGGGGACGTTCGGGAAAAGAGGGAAGACTTCCAGACATCTTGGTTCTTCCAGTCTTAAATACTAGATTTTATTAATATTATTATTATTCTTTTAAGTCAGAGTCTCACTTTGTCGCCTAGGCTAGAGTGAAGTTGCACGATCATGGCTACCATGGCCTCAACCTGCTAGGCTTAGGTAATCCTCAGGTTTCCAAGTAGCTGGAACTAGAGGTGTGTGCAGCTAATTTTTTTTATTTCGTGTAGAGATCAGGTCCCACCAAGTTGCCCAGGCTGGCCTCAAACTCCTGGGTTCAGGTAATCCTCTCACCTTCTCCTCCCAAAGTGCTAGGTTTACAAGGCATGAGCCACCATGCCTGGCCCATTCTTCTTCTTCTTCTTCTCCTCCTTCTCCTCCTCCTCCTCCTTCTTCTTCTTTTTATACTTCTTTTTTTTAAGTTGGAGTCTCACTCTGTTGCCTAGGTCACCCCAGTGTCAACCTGCTAGGCTCAGGCGATCCTTCCACCTCAGCCTTCCAAGTAACCAGAACCACAGGCGCGTGCTGCCATGCCCGGTTAATTTTTTGATTTATTGTAGAGATGAGGTCTCGCCAAGTTACCCAGGCTGGTCTCAAACCCATGGGCTCAGGCAATCTTCTCACCTCGGCCTCCCGAAGTGCTGGGATTACAGGCTTGAGCCACCATGTCCGACCCATTTTTCTTCTTTTAAATCACAAATCAATTCTACCACCTGCTCCAGAAAGTTCTCCCAGGTTAAACTAGCCTGATCACCCCCACCCCAATGTCTGACTTACTCTTCCTATTCAGAGCTCTTTAGTGATGAGTCTAATGACAAAGTTTGGTTAATGACTAGTTTGTCTCCTTTGTTTTCTCATATTAGAGTGTAAGCCCTGGTAAGGCAGTAATCATGTTTGCTCTTTAGTAAATATTTCAAGCACTTGTTTGGCTGCAAAGAGTCTTACAGAAGATAGGAGAGAGTTGTCAGTGCAAGCAGCCAGGGAGAAGCTCCGTGAGAGCAGGTGAGGGGCCCTCCTGCAAGGGCCATGCAGCTGACCCAGGGATCCAGAGGTTCATGTCTGAGGTCTTACTCCGCTACTGCTGCCACTTTTGAGTGGTGTCACTTAACCTTTTCCAGCCTTAGGACCTCATCCCTCATAAAGTTGTTGTAGGGGTCACATGAGATAACAAATGAAGACAATGCCTGCAAACTGCAGAGCCCCAGGCAAATGTCAGAGTTGACTGTTTCAACATCTGCATGATCCTTTTTCTCTGGAACCATCTTCAGAGACACCATCCTGTGCTCACCTTGGAAGCAGCTCCCTGATTTGCCACCCCATCTCTGGTTTCCTCAGGGAGTTTGACGATAGAATACTACAATGTCAGAGCGGGGACAATCCCTTAATTGTCAGCCAACCTCTCACTTCACAGGTAGGAAAGCAGGTCCAAAGAGCTGATGCTATGGACGTGGGCTTACACAGCAGCACCGTACATCTCCATCCTGACCCCACGACCCTAACTCCTGACTGCTCACCAGGGGACTCCTCAGTAACTGCCTTTTATAGAGTACTTACTCATGTCGGGCTCTCTGTGAAGCACTTCATGTTGGTTCCCTAATTTAATCCTCATACAACTCTGTGGGGTCAATGCAATTATCATCCTCATAGTACAGACAAGATAACTGAGACACTGAGAAGGTCACACACTAAAAGTGCCAAAGTCAGAATCTAAGTGATTCCAGAGCCTGTGCGCTTAACTGACTACATTCTGCTACCTCTATGCACCATCCTCTCATAGGCTGCCTCTCTAGGAAAGAAACAAGGTGAAAAATACCCTGCTAGTCGTGGAATTTACTGAAGAGTAAGGCAAAATCCCTGCCCTCAAACTCTGATGGTCACTCTCTTCCTCTCCTTCTGCCTTTACCTTCTGTTCCCTTCTTATTCCTGAATGATTCAATCCTACACCCATTAGTGGGGCTGAGCAAAATAGGCCTCTGCGTCCAGGGATGGAGGTGCGGTGGCCCAGAATGGGGTGTCAAAGCCCAAGCAAGGGGATGGCACCCATGCAGGGGCTGCCTAGATAGACATGTTAGAGCCCAAGTCAGGTGGCATCTCCTGGGGGACAGCCAAGGTTGGATGTTGGAGCCCAAGGTGAGTAAGGAGCATCATACAAGGGTGGACCAGCACAGGACAATGGAGCCCAGACAAAGAGAGGGGGGATTTGGCATGAAAGGACACACCAGCAGAGGCTATCATAGTGGGGTGCAGCGACATCTGTGTGTGGGAGGGGTTGGCACTGCTGGGAAATTGGTTAACACAGAGGAGAGATCAAATAAGCAAATATACTGAAGATCATGGGAGCTGAGTCTTTCTCTTTCAGCAAAGGAAGTTAAAAATGTGAAAAGGAAAAAAATGAGACTGAGCCTTGTGATGCTGGGCTGGTGTTGGAGGTACCAGTATACAGTTTTGCTTCAGGGGCTGTGGCTGGGTAGGAGAATTCTGCTTCTTTGGGGGAATCTTGTCTGTTCCAGGGGTATCCGGAGTCTAGGGCCAGGGAAAACTTTACCCATGTCTCTAAAAAGATACTGGACCAAAGAGCCAGCAGTGCCTTCCTACTCATCAGAGAAAATGCCAGGCAGACATTTCCCCTCAGCTTCAGCATCATCCTCCACAATCACCCACAACTTCCCATGGGTGTGGCTGTGTACTAGCTCCTGACAGCTGCCCAAAGTCCGAGCCATGGGCCTGTGGTTCCCAAGCCTGTGTGAGTATTCGAATCATCTGTGTCCTGGGTATCACCCTGGAACCACCTAATCAGAATCTTCAGGGCGGGGCTTGGGAAGCTGAAAGCATAACAGTCTGCTGGTCAATTCGTGTCCAGTCAGCAGCCCAGGGGCTGTGGATTAGGATTGGGAGTCACCAGCTCAGAAAATGGTATAGACACTTCATAGTAATTGCAGTACTGAAGAAAAAGCTTTCATTATCAATTGAGAGAAAAGGAAGACAAGGAGGAGAGAAAACAGTACCTTGACATGATTATGGCATCTCCCTTTTAAATATCTCTGGAACTAGCCTGTTTAAATTCCCTTTCCATCAACTGCTGGATCTCACTATGAGTTAGGCAACCCCCAAGCGGCAGGATGGCCCCAGACTACAGCACTGTATCAGGTGTTTCAGATGTAAGAAAAGCGCACAATGTTAAAATTCTGCATGGCCTT
This sequence comes from Tarsius wallacei, assembly GCA_963574415.1. Taxonomy (NCBI): domain Eukaryota; kingdom Metazoa; phylum Chordata; class Mammalia; order Primates; family Tarsiidae; genus Tarsius; species Tarsius wallacei. Next base: position 14,145 of record CAUYQG010030197.1, on the reverse strand, counting down.
TACAGGTGGTTTACTTTACTTGTACAATCATTGCACACCATTAGCAGATTCCTCTCTGCTGCCTGAAACATTTATCCCTCCCTAAGGAGGTCCCTACTATCCTGGTCTACTGAAGTCTAATTGCTAATTGGTTGCACCAAAGTGGATGGAACCTTTGCCAATTTCAAATCCCACCCAAACTTGCCCCCATAGTTATCTGTTGACCATTCACTATTTGTCAAGAACTTTGTGAAGAGCTTTGGAATATTCAAAGATGGGATTCTGAGATGGCCCTTGATGGCTTGAGCTCTCATCCAACTCAAAATGAAGAGGAAGACTATGACAAGGAAGGGAAAGGGAAGCACTCGAGCAAAGGCACGAAGTGAAGAAGGGGAGGGTGTTTCTCAAGACAGCAGATGAGTAGCTCAAGTTGGCCAAAGAACAGGGCACCACAGGAGACTTTTCTGTGCATCACCTGTGGTGCCCCAAATAGAATGAGGAGACAAGAAGCTGAGGGCAGAGACATGTTTGTACCTCTGGGGGATGCTGCCACCACAGCACGGCATAAAATCATGGAGATGTCCTTAAGGCTGCCATGGGCCAAAGATTAATGAGATTCATCGTCTCTTCTACCTATATTTTGCTTCTAATTGGGGCTTTCCTGGAAACAATGCCTTAACCTAAAAGAATGAGTCTGTAGTGGGAGTACTGGTCCCCAAGACAGGACAGTGGCCACACAGGTTACTAACAGGGAAGCCTGTTAAAACCCCACAAGTGCCGGCACATTCCCCATGCATTTGGCAGTCCCACTGAGCACGGGGTCAAGACATCCGAGTTTCCACCCTGGCTTTGCTTCTTGGCTGCTGTGTGGCTTTAGACAGATCACTTATCTTCTTTGAGTCTTGAATTCCTCATGTGTGAATTGGAGATCACAGCATCTGTTCCGCTTACGTTACAGGGTTTCTGTGGATAAGGCAATGCCAACTATATAGCACTGATGAAACATAATGAACTATTGTTATTATTCTAGGTAGGCACAGACGTCCTCTGTTTTCTGCCTTTTTCCCTTTGCAGGCTGACTACCTCTCCTACTTTCCATGGGACACTGATGCTCTCGCTCCACTGCAGTGTCTGTTCTCTACCCTATCTGTTTGAGTCAGCCATGAGAGGCATCTAAGACTCTCACTTGGGGCCCCGGCCCAGAACACTTGAGTCTCACACCCCTGGGCCACCACACATTATAAGGGAAACAGCTTGGCCATATCTTACATATTTTCCTCTTTCTCAAAACCACAAAGCCAACCAAATTGCAACATGAATAAAGTCCTGCTGACGAATTTCATTTTTGCCACTCCGTTGTCAGTGGTTGCTGCTGCAGCCACTGCTGAGCTACTGTTTATCCAATCCATAAAGTTCTGTTTGCCGTAAGACATTTTTCTTGTGTTCCATCCAGAATTGACTTACTGAGAGCCCAGGACAGCTAACGACAGCCTGGCCAAGTCAAAGACCACCTGGACGAAGGGAGACCCAGTATCTAGTTGCAGAACGAGAACAGAAGGTCAGTTCTCATCCATCTCCTCTCTCAGGCCCCATGACTGAGTTTCTCTCTTTCTCCCAAAGAGGAGATCACAGATTGTGAAATACCTTAATGGAAAAAACAGCCACAGGGCACCAGCTTAGCGGGACTGTATCCAAAATCATTATGTCATGAAAAGTTTCTTTCCCCAAGTACATACAGGCTGTTTTCCAGCAATTATCCCAAATAACTTTTTATAGGGAGATGAGGCTGAGAAGGAGGGGGAGAAAGGGTTTTCAGCCAGGGACATGCACAATCCCCCAATTCATCTCTTTTGGCTCCGGATCATCTCACATTAATAAAGGGCTATTCCCCAGCCCTAGGGCACTGTGCTCTCCTCTTGTCTGCCCCCTCACCGTCACTCCTTTTGACTCATTAAGAGGAATTTTTGACATGCTACTTGCTAAGTTGGCATTTTTTCACCAAGCTTGGCTAGAATAAACCCTCTAAAGTTGGGAATGAAAGCAATTTCATCTCCGTATAGGATAAGCAGTAGGCTCGGCGCCCCCAGAAGTGAGAAGATGGTGTGATGTTATAAGGTGAGCACTGCTCTGGGAGTTCTAGTCCCAGTCCCGTCAGGTTCCATGCAGGAGCTGGATGCAGCACCAAAATGATCTCCCAAGTTTCACCAGTTAAAAACTCTGGAAGGACTGTGTTGTCCTGACTGGGCTGAACAGAGTGCACTTTAGACATGGTTAAACAGAAAACATTTTTTAGGAGCCAGAATTTCATCACTTTCATAGAGAAGAGGAAAGGAATGTAACTGGAGGGCAGCATGCAGGGGAGAAGAGGCAGGTGCAGGGGCAGGAGATGGTAATTTTCTGCAGAAGGCATGAGAGATGACCAGCCCAGGGATTGGCTAGTGTAGGGGCCAGTTTAAATGACCTGGAGTCTCAAGAATGAGGTCACCGCCCACTCACCGATCACTGGGAGGATCAGTAGCAGCAATGGGTTCTGAAAGGTCTGTGTGGGTCAAGAGTAGCCTGGGTCCAGGACAACCCTGAGAAAGCAGAAGAGCTTGCAAAGACGCTTATTTTTACTGCCTCACCCACATGAAGATTGTTAGGTTTCAGCAAATGCCAATTTGTTGTATTTAATGCTGGCTTAGTTGTTGTTTTTTTTTAATATTGTGAAGGAATTTATAAAAACAAAACAGCTATGGCTTGATTGTGTACAGCTTTGAGAGGCAAGGATCTGATCACTGGGTGTTTGCCTGTGCTGACTAGAGCTTTAATAATCTCCTAACCTATGGCCAAATCCTTCTGGGGTGTCTATGGCAATGGGGAATTCCCACGACTACCTCTATCCAGGCTCCCATAAGATATTAATATCAATGACTATGTTGATATGATACAGATATCATTAATAGGTTTCCTGATTTCGACACTCCAGCAAGAACAGGGAAAGTCCCAGGCATAGAGCAAAGTTCAGTTGCTTAACTTTCCACTCTTGTATTGTTCTTCAGATATTCCTTGGCATCTATCTACAGCTAGAGAACGTGGGCTTTCTCCCAGGGACTCTCAGATAAATTTCCATACAGATTAGAAGGATCAGGGCTTCTGTAGGGGGCCAGGAGTCCTGCAGGACCAGATCCCAGAGGCAATGGAGTCAAATGATTGGTCGGTTCAGTTCCAAGAATAGCACTAATATTTTATTGTGTATTTTCTACAAACAAGGATATTCTCTGACATACTAATGATACAATATTAAAATCAAGAAATCACTGGATGAGGTGGCTTGCACCTGTAATCTCAGCTACTCTAGAGGCTGAGTTGGGAGAATTGCTTGAGGCCAGGAGTTTGAGAACAACCTGGGCAACATAGTAAGACCTGTCTCTGAAATAAATAAATAAATAAGCAAACAAACAAATAAGGAAATTAACTCATATAAATACTATCATCAGTCCCCACCCCATTCCAGTTTTGCTAATTGTCTCAATAACGTCCAGGACCCCATGTTGCACTTAGTTTCGTGCCTCTTACAGTCTTCTTTAATTTGGAACATTTCCTCTATCTGTCCTTGACTCTCATGAGTGTGGCACCATCAGAGGTTATGTGAAGGTTATTTTGTAGAATGTTTCTGTGTTTGGTTTTGTCGAATGTTTCCTCATGATGAGATTCGGGTGATACGCTTTTGGCAGGGACACCACAGAAGTGATGTTGTGTCCTCTTTGCATTCTATTTGATGGTACATGATTACAGTTTGCCTAATGTCGCCTGGTATTAACTTACATCACTTGGTTGAAGTGCTATCTGCCAGATTTCCCCACTACAGAGTTGCTCTTTTTCTCCTCACAGGTATGAGATTGTTTGAGACTAAGAAAATACATGAATCTTCATCAACCTTTCACCCAGTAGTCCTAACATTTCTTGATGTTTCTTGGCTGAATTAACTGCAATGATGGCCTCCAAATGCTGATTTTCTGATTTCATCAACCCTTCTAAGCATATGTTGGTATTCTACTGTAAGGGAAAACTTTCTTTTTTCGGCATTTATTGATTCACGTATATATTCATATCAGTACAGATTCATGAATTTTATTTTATTCAATGGGATAAACTCAATTACCAACACTATTCATTTTCATGTCTAAATTATGCCAGATTTGATCACTGGGTGCCCCTTCAAGCTATTCTCATGTCTTTTTGACTTGCCTCTATCATTCGTTGAGTACTTCCTGACTTTCCACCTAAAAAAGTATTCCAGGCTTTTCATGTATTTTCCCTGCCACACCCATGGAATCAGTCATTTCTGCAGAGTCCTGGCTCCTTAGTGGAGAATGGTATTTAGATACCAAGATCTGAGCACTAAGTCTGTGTAATTCTGTTGGGGTGTCCCTGCTCCCAAGTTCTCTCTGTGGAGAGAATACACACACACACACACACACACACACACACACACACACACACACACAATCTATTGTGACGGGAAGAAGATCAGTGGTTGCCTGGAAATAGGGGTAGCAAACAGAAGTGAGAGAGAAGACTTACAAGGGTAAGGGTCACAAGAAAACTTTGGGGATGCTAAAGATATCCATCTATCAAGACTTATCAAAATATACATTTGAATATGTGCATTCATCATATGTAAACTATATCTCAATAAAGCTGTAAAAAAATGTCTCTAGAGTCATCACCATTCAAGGAAAGCAATACTCTATGGCTGTCTAACACCATGGCTTCTGTATTATTTAAAGAAATATAATGAGTTGAAATTTAAAAGCATGAAATTCCTTTTAGGTTCAATAAATACAAAGTAGGAATAGAATGATTTTTAAGATATAGAATGTAGGCTGTGTTTAGGGGTATTTTTTAATAAAGTCTGTTTAATAGATGGGACTATATTCCGAATAAAAGTGAATACTCTAAAACAATGATAATGAGTGAAATCACTATTAAGCAGAATCATTTACATGCATAAAAAATATTCACTAATTTTGTTAACTTTGTGACAAAAAACGTATTTTTAAAGTTTCTTTTGTAAGCTTTTTGACAAAATATTTTTTAAAAATCTTATATACTTTTTGACCCAGTAACTTTACATCTAGTAATTTACTCTAGGAAAGAAATCAGAGATACACCAAAAGATATATGGATAAATATGTTCATTATGTTACTATATCAACCTAAATGTTTGATAAATTATGTAATAACAATACAGTAAAACTCAAACCAGATATTAGGCCATAGTAGAATATTTAATGTCATAGAGAAAAGCTTGTTTTCTATATTTATTTTTAATTTTTTTTTTATTATGGACACGGGGTCTTGCTATGTTGCCTAGGCTGATCTCAAACTCCTGGTTTCAAATGATCCTCCTGCCTCAGCCTCCCAGAGTGTTGTGATTATGGACGTGAGCCACCAGGTTTCCTATACTGAAGTGAAAGAGAACAATGTAGATATAATCCTATTTCTCTGGAGAGGGGAAACACACATATATGCATATGTTTGTGTGTTTTTTGTATAGGTATGTATTTTTATACATGTAAATATACCAAAATGTTAGTGGTTATTCCTGAATGGTAGGATTGTGAATATCTTTCCTGGTGGTTTTCTGCATTTTCCAACTTTTATCCATATACAACTATTATATGTATGTATATATGTATCTGGATAAGCCTATAATCCTTTATATATAATTCAGAAATCCAAAAAAGCTTTCAAAATGGAAGTTTTTCATAAAGTTAGTACAAGCTCATTTAGCAACAAAATCTGGCTTGAACCCACATGCGCCTTTATATAGTCTCTAGTTATGAGTCTTTCTATGGCCTATATTTGTCCCACGTAGTGTAGACATGCTTACATTTCACTGTAGAAATGATGCTGTCCCAGAACCCTGGAGGTGACATCATATTCAGTATACACGCCATTCTAATGTCAAAAAAATTTCTGAATCTCAGCACATCTGTCTTCTAGGGTTTCTGATACGGGATTGTGGACAATATTTTGTGATTAGGAAAAAAAAGAGGGAGGAAGGAAGGGAGGAAGGCAAGGGAGAAAGGGAGAGAGATAGAGAGGAAGAATGGAGGGAGGGAGGAAGAGGAGGAGGGAAGGAGAGAAAGAAAGCACACATTTATTATCTGGGCAGAATAAACAGGTACCGGAACAGCACAGAGGGCAACACTATACAGTATGTACTAAGAAGTTAAAATGTAACTTTTGCTACTGTTTCTGTCAATGTTCTCCAGCCAATGGCCACCAGGAACACACAAGCTGGACTTATTACTTGTTGAGGGAGAACTCAAACCATGAAGGAACCATGGGGTGTCTCAGTAAGGAGGTGTTAGAAAGAACTCATTGTAGGATTCGGGTTTTATTTGTGATTTGGGGGAGGGCCTACGGAAGTGATGGTTCACTCTAGATTGAGCCCTATCAGAAACGAGGGCAAGTCTATGATTTGGCATCTCAGTCCAGTAAGTCTTATCTTCAGGGAGGGGAAACTGGAACCAGGACAAAGCTGTAATCAGTAAAGAAGTGGCAGTCATTCCTTTCAGCCAAGACAGGCAGGGATTGGGCATTTTGTGTGAAGCACAGGGACTTTGTTTTTGCCTGTGCTTACACACAATTATGAAGCGGCTCTGTTTTGTCTCATTTTATCAAGGTCTGGGAATATTCTGAGGTTGGTGTTCTGTGCAGCTGTTCATGCCCAATAGGAGAATAGTGTGGCTCAGCTGTGGGTGCCAGGCTAGCTTCTAATGTCGGGACTACCAGAACTGTGGGGGAAAAGGATGTCAGAAACCTCACATTCTAATGAGGGGTAACAGCACATTGAAGCTGAACTTGCTAAGCATGACCCAAAAACCCGTGACCCTGAGCCCATCACCCACTGGAGGATGTAGAAGGAGGAACTTGAAGATTAATGGGCACAGAGTAGAGAGTAAGGATTTCTTGAGAGAGCAAACCATCACATTGTTTTGTTTTGTTGTTTAACTTTTTAATTTTTCTTTTATTTTAAAGATGTGGGGTACAATTCAGGATTAGGTATACAAGTGGTCATCATACAGGTAAAGTTTGGGCCTCCCTCTGGTCCCCACTTTGCCTGTTTTGAGATCAGGTATCTTTATTGATACTGTGTCCTCTCCCACCCCTGGTATTATCCCACTACTGCCAATCCCTTTCTTACAGTATTATGATAAATGTTCATGGTCCCCTTATGAGTGAGAACATGTGGGTACTCCATTCTTTGTTGCTGTGATAGATCACTGAGTATTATAGACTCTAAATCCATCCAAATTGCTGTGAAGTCCATGTGTTTGTCCTTCTTTATGACTGAGTAATATTCCATCATGTATACGTACTATTTTTTAAAAAATCCAGTCCAGTTTTGATGGGCAGCATGGTTGGTTCCATGCTATTGTGAATAGTGCTGCAATAAATGTGCAAGTGCAAGTATCTTTCTTGTAGAATGATTTGAGTTACTCTGGGTATATTCCCACTAGTAGGATTGCTGAGTCATATGGAAGGTCAATTTATAGTTCTTTTAGAAATCACCACCCTGTTGCCCATAGAGGTTGAACTAGTTTGCATTCCCACCAGCAGTATAGAATCATTCTCTTTTCTCTGCATCCTGTATCTGTTGTTGTTTGTTTTATTAATGATGACCATTCTTACTGGGCTTAGGTGGTATCTCAATGTGGTTTTGATTTGCATTTCTCTGATGGTTAGTGAGGCTGAGCACTTTTTCATGTGTCTGTTGGCTGTCCATATGCCTTCTTTTGAGAAGTGTCTATTCATGCCTTTTGCCCACTTTGTAATGGGGCTGTTTGTTTTTTTCCTTTTGGCACATTCGAGTTCCTTGTAAATCCTGGATGCTAAGCCTTTGTCAGATGTACAGTTGGAAAATATTTTTTCCCAGTCTTTGGGCTGTCTCCCTATTCTTTTTATGGTTTCTTTCGCTTTGCAGAAGCTTTTCAGTTTGATGAGGTTCCACTTGTCTATCTTATCTCTTATGGCATGGACATCTGGGATTTTGATCAGGAATTTGTTGCCTACTCTGATTTCCATAAGAGTGTCTCCTGAGTTTTCTAAGATTCTTATAGTTTGAGATTTTACATTTAGGTCTTTGATCTATTTAGAATTGATTTTTGTGTATGATGATTTTTGCTTATGCTTCAATCTTCTGCATGTGGTAAGTCAGTTTTCTCAACACCATAAAATAAATAGGTGGTTGTCTTCCCAGTGGTTGTTGGTGGAGGCTTTGCCAAAGATGAGTTGGTTGAGAAATTGAGGTTTTGCTTCTGGAATCTCTATCTTGTTCCATTGGTCTATATGCCTATTCTTGTATCAATACCAGCCTGTTTTGCTTATTATAGCCTTACAGTAAAGTTCAAAGTCTGGAAGTGTGATACCTCTCATTTGTTTATTTTGCTGAAGATTGTTTTGGCTATTCATGGTTGTTTATGCTTCCATATGAATTTTTGTATTGTTGTTTCCATGTCTGAGAAGAATAATGTTGGTAATTTAAAGGTTTTGCGTTGAATCTGTAGACTGCCTTTAGTAGGTTGGACATCTTAACACTGTTGATTCTTCCTATCCATGAGTATGGCTTATTTTTCCATTTGTTTGTGACTTCTTGGATTTCTTTGAGCAGTGTTTTGTAGTTTGCATTGTAAAAGTCTTTCACTTCTCTGGTTAGGAAGATGCCAAAGTATTTCATTTTTTGGTGGCTATTGTGAATGGGATTATACTTTTTATTTGGTTCTCTGCCTGTTTGTTGTTGATATATAAGAATGTGACTGTCTTTTGCACATTTATTTTGTACTCTGAAATTTTGCCAAGGTCCTTTATCAGTGAAGGCAAATTTTTGACAGATTTTCTTGGATTTTAGAGATATAGGCTTATGTCACCAGTAAAGAGGCATAACAATGTCCTCTTTTCCCATTTGGATACACTTGATTTCCTTCTCTTGTATAATTGTTCTAGCTAGGACTTCCAACACAATGTTGAACAGGAGAGGTGAAAGTGGGCAGCCTTATCATGTTCCAGTTTTCAGGGGAAATGCTTCCAGTTTCTGTCCATTTAGCAATATTCTGGCTGTGTGTTTATTATAGATGGTGCTTATTGTTTTGAGGTATGTCCCTTCTAAATCTAGGTTTTCAAGGGTTTTTTATCAAGAAGTGATGCTGGATTTTTTCAAAACCTTTTTCTGCATCTAATGATATATCATGTGATCCTTGTTTTTACCTGTTGGCATACTGAATTACATTTATGGTCTTGCGGATGTTAAACCAGCCCTACATTCCACAGATGAAGCCTAGTTGGTCATGGTGGTTGATTTTTGAGATGTGTTGTTGGATCCTATTTGCTAGAATCTTGTTGAAAATTTTTGCATCTATGTTCATCAGGGATATAGGCCTGTTGTTATCTTTTTTGGTTGGATACTTACCCAGTTTGGGTATCAGTGTGATGTTAACTTCATAAAATGATTTGAGGAGAATTCCATCTTTCTCGATTGCCTGAAATACTTTCAATAGGATTGGTATCAGCTCCTCATTGTATGTTTTGTAGAATTCTGCTGAAAAGCCTTCTGGTCCAGGGCTTTTTTTTGTAGGCAGTTTTCTTATGTTGGAATCAATTTCCTGGGTTGTTATTGGTCTTTTTCTCTCTTTTTCTTGGTCATTTTGACTAGGGGACAAATCAATCTTGTTTATCCTTTCAAAAAACCAGCTTATTGTTTTGTTGATTCTTTCTATGATAGTTTTGTCTCCTATGTCCCACATTTGGACTTTTACCTTGGTGATCTGGAATGTTCTGTGAAAGTTAGGGTTTCTGTGGCCTTGTCTTTCCAGCTCCCTTAGATAATTTGTTAGGCTGTTAACTTGTGATCTTTCTATTTTCTTGGCATGTGCTCCTACTGATATAAATTCCCCCCTTCGAACTGATTTTATGGCTTTCCAGAGGCTTTGTAAGATGTTTCTTCATGCTCCTTTGTTTCTGGGTATCTTTTAATTTGTTTTTTGATTTTTGTGTTAAACCAGGAGTCATTCTGTATCATGTGGTTTAGTGTTCATGTCTTCGTGGGTTTTGGAGGAATTTTGTTGGTGTGATATTTGTTTTTATTCCATTGTGGTCTGAAAAGGTGCACAAGAGTACTTTGATCTTATAAAATTTGTTTATACTTGATTTAAGGCCAAGGGTGTGATCAATCTTGGAGTATGTTCTACATGGTGATGAGTAGAATGGATATTCTGTGGTTATTAGGTGGAGTGTTCTGTAGGTATGTATTACATCCATTTGGTCAAGTGTCAAGTTGATGTTCCAGATCTCTTTGTTGATTTTTTGCCTCAGTGATCTATCTAGTATCATTAGTGGGGTATTTAAGTCTCCAGCTATGATGGGGTTAGAGTCAACGTCTTTTTTTAGTTTACTTTGTAGTTGCTTTATAAACACTGGTGCTCCTGTGTTCGGTGCATATATGGTTAAGATGGATATTTCTTGTTGATGGATTAAACTTATATCATTACGTAGTGTCCTTCCATATCTTTTAAAATTTTTATACCTTAAAGGTATATTGTCTGATATTACTTAAAGTCATGACTTCTGCCTTCTTTTGTTATCCATTCACCTGGAAATTTGTTTTCCATCTGGTAACTTTGAGTCTGTGTGTGTCCCTTGTGGTGAGATGAGTTTCCTGGATGCAGCAAATTTATTGGGTTTCTTATCCAGTTTGCCATTCTGTATCTTTTCAGTGCTGCATTTAGTCCATTCATCCATTCAGGTTAAGGCTGATTGTTGAAATGCAATTGTTTATCCCTGTCATGAGGTTCTCTTTTTATTATAAAGATGTGGGGTACAATTCAGGGTTAGGCATACAAACATTGATTATATAGGTACCCTTGTTGATGAGGTATGCCCATCCCTCCCCTAGCATTTTCCTTCAACTGGAATCCCACCCCCCATCCCCTGACAGTTTCACACTAGTGCCAATCCCTTTCTTATAGTATTATAATTGTTTAATGTCAGCTTATGAGTGAGAACATATGATACTCTGCTCTTTGTTTCTGTGATAGATCACTGAGTATTATCGACTTTAAATCCATCCAAGTTGCTGCAAAGTCCATGATTGTCCTTCTTTATGGCTGCATAATATTCCATTGTGTATATGTACCACAATTTTTTTTATCCAGTCCAGCTTCGATGGGCAACATGGTTGGTTCCATGTTTTTACTGTTTTGAATAGAGCTGCAACAAACATACACATGCAGGTATCTTTTTTGTAGAGTGATTTGAATTCCCCTGGGGATACTCCCAATAGAGGAATTGCTGGGTCATATGGATGGTCAATTTCTAGTTCTTTCAGATACTGCCACACTGTTTTCCAAAGAGGTTGCACTAGTTTGCATTCCCACCAGCAGTGTAGAAGCATTCCTTTATCTCTGCATCCTCTCCAGCATCTGTTGTTGTTTGTTTTATTAATGATGGCCATTCTTACTGGGTTTAGGTGGTATCTCAGTGTGGTTTTGATTTGCATTTCTCTGATGATTTGTGAGGCTGAGCACTTTTTCATGTGTCCATTGGCTGCCCATATCTCTTCATTTGAGAAGTGTCTATTCATGTCTTTTGTCCATTTTTTAATGGGGCTGTGTTTTTTTTCCTTTTGGCATATTTGAGCTCCTTGTAGATCCTAGATGTTAGGCCTTTGTCAGATATTCAGTTGGCAAATATTTTTCCCATTCTATGGGCTGTCTCCCTGCTCTCTTGATGGTTTCTTTTGCTTTGCAGAAACTCATCAGTTTTATGAGGTTCCACTTGTCTATCATATTTCTTAAGGTATGAGCATTTAGGGTTCTGAATAGGAATTGGTTGCCATTTCCAATTTTCATAAGAGTGTCTCCTGCATTTTCTAAGACTCTTATAGTTTGAGGTTTTATGTTTAGATCTTTGATCCATTTAGAGTGAATTTTTGTATATGGTGATAAGCAGGGGTCCTGTTTCAATCTTCTGCATGTGTTCAGCCAGTTTTCCCAGCACCATTTACTGAATAGGTTCTCCTCTCCCCAGTGGTTGTTGTTGGAGGCTTTGTCAAAGATGAATTGATTGAGAAATTGAGGCTTTGCTTCCGGAATCTCTGTCCTGTTCCATTGGTCTATGTGCGTGTTCTTGTACCAATACCAGGGTATTTTGATTACTGTAGCCTTATAGTAAAATTTGAAGTCTGGAAGTATAATACCTCTTGCTTTGTTTCTTTTGCTAAGTATTGTGTTGGCTATTTGTGGTCATTTATATTTCCATATAAATTTCTTTATTGTCATTTCCAGGTCTGAATGATGTTGGTAATTTAATTGGTACTGCATTGAATCAATAGATTGCCTTTGGTAGAATGGACATTTTAACAATGTTGATTCTTCCTATCCATGAGCATGTAATTTTTTTCCACTTGTTTGTGTCTTCTTGAATTTCTTTGTGCAGTGTTTTGTAGTTCTCATTGTAAAGGTCTTTCACTTCTCTGGTTAGGAAGATGCCGAGGTATTTTATTTTATGTTTTGTGGCTATTGTGAATGGGATTGTGCTTTTAATATGGGTCTCTGTTGTTGGTGTATAGGAATGTAACTGTCTTTTGCACATTTATTTTGTACCCTGAGACTTTGATAAAGTCCTGTTTCAGTGCAAGCAGGTTTTTGACAAATTTTCTTGGATTTTTAAGGTATAGGATCATATGATCAGTAAAGAGGGATACGTTGACTTCTTCTTTTCCTATTTGGATACCCCTGATTTTCTTCTCTTGTCTAATTGCCCAAACTAGGACCTCCAACACAATGTTGAACAAGAGGGGTGAGAGTGGGCAGCCTTGTCTTGTTCCAGTTTTCAGGGGAAATGTTTCTAGTTTCTGTCCATTTAGCAATAAGTTAGCTGTGGATTTATTGTAGATGGCACTTACTATTTTGAGATATGTTCCTTCTATACCTAGGTGTTTGAGGGTTTTTATCAAGAAGGGATGATGGATTTTATCAAAAGCTTTTTCTGCATCTAATGAGATAATCATGTGGTTCTTGTTTATACATCTATTGATGTATTTAATTACATTTATGGTCTTGTGAATGTTGAACCAGCCCTGCATCCTGGGGATGAAGCCTACTTGGTCATCATGGATGATTTTTGAGCTGTGTTTTTAAATCCAATTTGCTAGAATCTTGTTGAGGATTTTTGCATCTATTGATTTGATCTTTTGTATTTCTGATTGTGTTTATTTGGGCTTTTTCTCTCTTTTTCTTGGTCATTCTGGCTAAGGGCTCATCAATCTTGTTAATTCTTTCAAAGAACCAGCTTTTGGTTTTATTCATGTTTTCTATGATATTTTTGTCTTCTATGTCCCGTATTTGCGCTCTTATTTTTGTGATTTGAATTCCTCTGCTAAAGTTGGGGTTTTGGTGGTCTTCTCTTTCTAGCTCCCTTAGGTGATTTGTTAGGCTCTCTACTTGTGATCTTTTTATTTTCTTGATGTGTGCTCATAGAGATATAATTTCCCCTCTTAGAACTTATTTCATGGCATCCCAATGGTTTTGGTAGGATGGTTCTTCATTTTCATTTGTTTTCAGGAATCTTTCAATTTCTTCTTTGATTGCAGTGTTGACCCAGTCGTTTTCAGCATCATGCTGTTTAGTGTCCATGTCTTTGTGGGCTTTGGGGAAATTTTGTTGGTATTGATATTTATTTTATTCCACTGTAGTCTGAGAAGGTGCATGGCAAGATTTCAATCTTATGAAATTTGTTTATGTTTGATTTATGGCCAGTGATGTGGTTGATCTTGGAGTACATGCCACGTGGTGATGAGTAGAATGTATATTCTGTGGTCATTGGTTGGAGTGCTCTGTAGGTATCAATTAAGTCCATTTGTTCAAGAGTCTTATTCAGGTTCTGGGTCTCCTTGCTGATTTTTTGTCTTGATGATCTTTCCACGGTTCTGAGTGGGGTATTAAAGTCCCCAGCTATGATAGTATTGAAGTCAATATCTTTTTTATGTTTGCCTAGAAGCTGCTTTATAAACATTGGTGCTCCTATATTAGGTACATATATGTTTAGGATAGATATTTCTTATTGATGAATTGAACCTTTTATCATTATATTGTGACCTTCTTCATCTTTTTAAATTTT
>CAUYQG010030195.1:0-11009 GCA_963574415.1 Tarsius wallacei | reverse complement strand
GTGAGACTCCAACTTAAAAAAAAAAGCCTGAAAGTGAAGGGGCCTGTGGGTTTGGTTCTTCCAGGCTTGCTGGAACCATGCCCTTTGTGTAGGACGTTCCTGGACATTCGGGAATGTGCCGGCCACATCCTGCCCGCTTATCTCTTAATTTTACAATCCTAGCAGAAGTGACGTTAGTAGTGTCTCACACCTGGGCCGGGCTTACATTTTCAGAGTGCTCTCACGCACATTATTCAATTTGACCTTCATAGTAGCCTTGTGAGGGCTGCAAAGCAGATATTATCCCCATTTTAGAGAGGAGGAAACTAAGGCTCGGAGAAGTTCAGTTTCGGTGACTTTCCCGAGGTGACAAGGTCGATCTGGGTAGAGCCAGGATCAGAACAAAGACCTGCTGGTGCGTTGCCCGTCGCTTGGCTTGTGGGTGTTGGGCTAATAGGGTCAGAAGGTCCCAGGACTCATAAGAAATTAATGTCACAGTAGAGTAAGTGGGGGCAGCCACTCACTGTAGAACTTCTAAAAAAAATTACCATAATACTATAAGAAAGGGATTGGCAGTAGCGGGCTACTGTTACAGCAGGGGTGTGGGGGGAGACACAGCATCAGTAAGGGTACCTGGTCTCAAACCAGGCAAAGTGGGGACCAAGGCAGGCCCAGACTACCTGTACGATGCCCACTTGTTTGTATACCTAATCCTATTTCTACGCCGCATCTTTAAAATAAAAAATATATTTAAAAAATCCAGCTTGGCCTTTGTCATGTAAAATTAAACATTTTGAAACATAAAAAACCCACAGAAAACATTTGTTAAGAATAATATAGCCGGGCGTGGTAGCGCGCGCCTGTAGTTCCAGCTACTTGGAAGGCTGAGGCAGAAGGATCGCCGGAGCCCAGCAGGTTGAGGCTGGGTGGCCGGGAGCGGCCCCTGCACTCCAGTCTGGGCGACAGAGTGAGACTCCAACTCTAAATAAATAAAACCATTAAAAAAAAGAATAATAGCAAATAACCTGCATAGTCTGTAGCAAGTGCCAGATGTTTTATGTGCTTTATGTAGGTTGACACGTGTAATCCTCACAACTGTCCCATAAAGTGGGTGCTGTTGTAATCCCCACTTTGTAAGTGAGGTAACAGAGCACTGAGGGGTTAGTAATTTGCTGGAGATCACACAGCTAGGAAAGGGTGGAGCTGGGATTTGCACCCAGGAGGCTAGACTTAGAGTCTGTGCTTTCGATCCCCGGGCTCCGTTGCCACGGGGAAAGCAAGTGTAGCCGCAGAAAGGAAAAACCAAAGAAACGGAACGGAGAAAGTTCAGGAAAAGGGTGCACTGCTGTAGCCTGCCTCAGGCCAGGCAGGAACAAGGGCCTGGCGCGGCTGGGGAGGGAGCGCTGAGGTCAGGAAGCAGTGTCAGAGGGCAGGGGTCTGTTTCACGTCGGCCCTTCACAGGTCTCCATGGCTGTGGGCACCTCTGGCAGGGCAGTGTCAGGCGCGCGAGAATGGAAGGGGGAGACATCCACCTGCCACATGCCTACCATTTGCACGTTCAGCCTAACGGAGCTTCACAGTTACCTCTGACGGGAGGGAGAATTTTCCGAAGTGGCCTCTCACTAAGGGAGGCAGTGGATTTTTCCTAAAAGTCTCTCAAGTCAGATTATACTTTAAGTCAGCCCGTCCATGTGCAACAGCAGCAGAAAAAAGCTTTAGGTCATTATTTATTTATTTATTTTTGAGTTGTAGTCTCACTCTGTAGCCCAGGCTGGAGTGCAGTGGCACGCTCATGACCACCGCAGCCTCGACCTGCTGGGCTCCGGCGATCCTTCCGCCTCAGCCTTCTGAGTGGCTGGAACTACAGGCACGTGCCACCACTCCTGGCTAATTTTTAAATTTATTGGAGAGGTGAGGCCTTGCCAAGTTGCCCGGGCGGGTCTCGAACTCCTGGGCTCAGGCAGTCCTCTCACCTCAGCCTCCCAAAGCACGGGATTACGAGCTTGAGCCACAGCACCCGGCCAAGGTAATAAAACTTCACATGAAACTTTAAAAGATAGGGCACAGCATGTTGCATAGATTGCCCCCGTCAAATTAGCACTTACTGGACTATGCTGGGAAAGTCACTTGTGGTCAGTTTCCAAAAACGGGTTTTAAAAAATGGAAAATTCTGGCCAGGTGTGGTGGCTCAAACCTGTCATCTCAGCACTTTGGGAAGCTGAGGTGAGAGGACTGCCTGAGCCCATGGGTTTGAGACCAGCCAGGTCAACTTGGTAAGACCTCATCTCTACAATATATCTGAAAAAATTAGCTGGGTGTGGTGGCATATTCCTTCAATTCCAGCTACTTGGAATGCTGAGGTCGGAGGATCACCTGAGCCCAGTAGGGGGAGGCTGTGGTGGCCGTGAGCATGCCACTCACTGCACTGCAGCCTGGGTGGCAGAGTGAGACTCTGACTCAAAAAAAAAAGGAAAATTCTGGCCTGGTGTGGTGGCTCACACCTGTAATCCCAGCACTTTGGGAAGCTGAGGCAGGAGGACTGCTTGAGCCTGGGAGTTTAAGACCAACCTGGACAACACAGTGAGCTCTCATCTCTAAAAAAAATAATTAACTAAGAGTGAGGGCACAAGCCTGTAGTCCCAGCTACTCGGGAGGCTGAGGCTGAAGGATCACCTGAGCCCAGGAGGTCAAGACTGCAGTGAGTTGTGATTGTGCCGCTGCACTCCAGAATGAGTGACAGAGTGAGACTCCGACTCAAAAGAATAAAGGAAAAGTCTTACTTTTTTCCCAACGACAGTGGTCAGCTAGGTGTCAACCTAAAATAATCAAAAGCGTCAGAATCTAGTTTGAAGAGAGCTTATTCAAGCACAGAATTTAAGGACAGACCTCTCAGGAAGCATAGAAAGTCAGCGTTCCAAAGTGTAGGCGTTTGGGATCGCTTATAGAGACAAGGTTAGGACTTCACCCTTTTTACGTAAGGCTTAATGCATAGCTGCAATGGTCTGGTTAGCTGAGGTGATTGATCTTTTGCTCTTGGGAAAGGTGTATCTAACATCCTGCTGTGAAGAAGTCACAGTCACGGGGTCTTTGGGCGCCACCTGGCTCGAGTCAGGTACAGGACAGTAAAGGAGGCAGTGAATCTGGAGCATTGATCAGTCATCGGAAGGGGAGGTTTGGGGCTGTGGTCTATCCTGGTCACTTACAGAATAAAACCAGTAAGGACAGACTTGCTCAGTAATCGAGGAAGCAGAATTGCAAACACACCACGTGGCTCAGTCCCAGGCCTTCACTGCCCCTTGGCTTTAGTTGAGAGAGTCCTGAGATGTTACTCTTCCACACAAGAGTGACTCCTGTGGACTGTTTTCTTCATTTCTTTGGGGGGGATGACATTTCTCACTGACGTATTAACATCCACTCGTCATTTTCGAGCCTGCAGCTCTCTTGGAGGGAGCTGGCAAATGCCAGGCCTTGGGGCCAGTCTGTCCCAGGAGACCCATGCTGCAGGTGTGTGTGTCAACCACTTGATTAGGCCAAACTCCTACCAGGGACTCAGGACAGAGGAGGCTGATGCCAGAATTACAGGTCTTAAGCGTGAAGTGAGGAAGGTAAAGTCCCTGTATGTTTTTGTTCCAAGTAAGGATGTTCTTTCCTCATGTGTAGTTAATTTCCTTTGGGATCCTAAAATCCCGGTCTCAGCTTTCTCTTTTTGTCCTCCACAAGTTTCTTTGGGCCAGATGCTTGAACAGTACCGTGCAAGGGTATGCGTGTGGGTGTCCCCGTGTCTGTGTACAGCTGAAGCTTGTGACACTGAGTAATGGGAGTGGTGCTTTTGGATTTCAAGCTTGCCGTCCTCGGAGCCTGCCTTTGCCATGGGCCTGGAGGGAGTCCCTGTTCTTGTGCCAGAATGGCGGCGTCCACGCGGAAACTGCTTCTCCAGCTCAAACAAGAGGTATTGCATTCTCACAGCGGCAAAAGCTTTCATTCTGCTTCTCTGCAGTGGTAGAATTAAGTGGCAGTACTGGCAATACTTAACTTCATTTTAGTAGTACTGGGAAATTATGCTTAGTTGTATATGCAACTGGTTTCCCAGGTTTCAAAATACAGGTAGTGCTCAGTGTGGTATTTGAAGCCACCTAGAGTCGTTTGCCTAAGTTTGTAGTCAATATTTCCTAAATCCATATTTTTCTTGTCTGTACATGGCCCTAAAATCACTGTATAACGGGGGGCAAGGTACATTTCTGCTTCACATCACCAGGATCAGCAACACAGGTTACAGGGGAGATCGTCATGGAACGTGTTTGAAAAGCAGCGAGGTACAGTGGAAGGAAGACTTGCACCAGCCAGAACAGGGTTTGCATCTTTGCTTCAGTACTTTCTAGCTGTGTGGCTTTGTACAGAAGTCTCCATTTTTTTATTATATTAAATGGAGGGTCGTAACTACCCTGGAGGGTTGTTGTGGAGGAAATAGCCAGGCGTGGTGGCTCACGCCTGTAATCCCAGCACTTTGGGAGGCTGAGGTGGAAGGATGGCTTGAGACCAGGAGTTTGAGACCTGCCTGGGCAACATAATCGAGACTCTGTCCCTACAAAAGATTTAAAAATTAGCCAGGCGTGGTGGTGTGTGTCTGTAGTCCCAGCTATTTGGGAAGCTGAGAAGGAAGAATCGCTTAAGCCCAGAAGGTCGAGGCTGCAGTGAGCTGTGCTGGTGCCACTGCACACCGGCCTGGGTAACAAAGCGAGACCCCAACTTAAAAAAAAAAAGAAGAATAGAGGAGACAGACATGTAATGTTCAGCACAGTGCCGTGAACATGCCAGACATGTCATCAAATGGCAGCTGCCACTGTAGCTGGGCTTTAATTACAAACACAGTACATAGTCATAGTCTAAACATGTTTTTACCTTTATTGAAGATATGGAATTTAAAGTCTTTGGAATATATAAGAAAGCTGACAGCTAGACATTAAGAAGAGCATAAGACTTCATTGGTCAGAGTCAAGGTTAGCTATGGGAGGCGTTCATCATCTGATTTCCGGGGTATTGTCTGGAATGGCCACGGCTGAATGGAAATGCAGTCTTTGGTATCCCCCCATCTTTCTTGCTGGGCCTTCCCTCCTGGGAGTCGGGCAAGACACACACGGCCTATCTGGGGTGACCCCAGGACTGGATTAGCAGGGAGCTGACAGGCACCACCAGGGGAACTGCTGGTCACCTGGAGCAGAGTGGCCGCTGCTGCAGACAGGAACTGGCAATAGTAATCAATGGGAGCAGGTACACTGGACACAGGCAATACACCAGCGCTAGGCAGGGAGGCTGCCGATGTTCACTTGATCCAGCATTTAGATGGGAATTGTTCTGGTTTTGCTGCTGACACTCCCACTTTCTTTCAAAACCAGCTGGAAGTTTTGCAGAGGAGTAAAGAAGAGGCCTACATGATGGCAGATGCATTCAGAATTGCATTTGAGCAACAGTTAATGAGAAAAAATGACCAGACACTGAGTCTGGCACAAATGGATAAAATGTGTAAAAAAGCCGCAAAGCGGACAAATTGGAAGCACCTTAAGGAGGACGGTAACTATGAATTATAATGGCAACAGTCCGATGTGATTTTAATCATTTTTGGTTATAATCAAAGTTGATAAGGCACAATTAATTCAAAGTGGGAGAGCAACTGCAATTCCACATCTGGTTGTGATTCATTCAAAACTTAGCAGCCCCATTGCCTCACTCGACTCGGCGTGGCCGTGTGCTCTCGGAGCCGTGGCCACTGCCATGTTCTTGGCTTTGCCCCCTTCCCTACCTTGGGGAGGTGACTCTCCTCTTTCTCTTTCTCTCTCGTTTACTTTTTGAATCAACTATATTTTCTCATCTAACTTCTGTGCAATTCTTTGCATCTTTCCTGTGGCATGAGATCACACACCACACCACACAGCAGGCCTGATCCAACGTTCTGGAGGCCCCTTTAGGATTGTGACCTAACAATACCTATTTGGTAGATGACACTGTTAAATTAAACAAAAAAAATCTAGCAACTATGGAAAAAAAGAGTCACTGGATATCACATGTGCAGATGAGCTGTTGGAGTCAAAATCATAAAATAACAGGAGCATCTTACTGATTACTCTTCCATTTCATTCAGATGAATCCTTGTGTAGTGGGGAAAAATTTTCAATGAAAGTGCGAGGTGATTAAAGGGAAACTGTCAGGAAGGAAGTGATACTGAAAATGATATTCATGTTTACTCCCGACGAGGTAGCAAGAGGGGAAAAAAAATGACATTTAAATTCAACATGAAATGTATTTGTCTAATTAAGCTTTGTTGAGATGTATGCTTCTAGAAGAAAAATTAAGAGGTGGAGGAAAAATCTTAAGTTGGACAAATTAATAAAATATTCTTATGAAAAACAGCTGGGCATGGTGGCTCACACCTGTAATCCCAGCCCTTTGGAAGGCCGAGGCATAATCAGTCGTGCCCACATAAAGCTTCCATAAAAACCCCAAAGGTCTGGACTCAGCTTCCAGACATCCGCACACAGAGGTTCCCGAGGGTGGGGCAGTGTGCCAGGACCCCGAGCCTCTGCCTCGCCCTGGCCATCTCCGCATACGGCTGTGCATCTGTATACTTTGTGATATCCCTTATAATAAACTGGCAAACGTAAGCAGGCGTTCTCCTGAATTCTGCAAGCCATCCTAGCCAAATAACTGAGCCTGAGGAGGGGTCACAGGAGCCCCCTTTACAGCCAGCCAGAAGCATGGGTGACGAGCTGCTGCTTTCAACTGGCAGGTGAACGGGCACCACCTTGCAGGACTGCACCCTTACCCTCCAGGTAGAGAGTGTCAGGATGGAGTTACGTTCAGGACCCCCGCCGGCGTCTGCTGGCGAACGGGCTGCTTGGGGTGGGGAGCCCCACCCGACATCTGGGGTCAGAGGCGTTGTGTCGGGTGGGGAGTGGTGGTGGAGAGTAGGGAAGGCACGGAGAAAGGCGGGATTCTGGAACGTAAGGTGAACACATCCCCAAGGACTGAAGCGAGTGTGAGTCTGCCTCTGCGTGTCCACATGGCACCATCTTAACGGCGGGTTCCATGCAGAGCTGGGGCCTTCCAGCAGGCGACAGATGTGACAGGCGTTCAAAAGATTACTTTAACCCTGTCTTTTCCTTTTTTCTTCTTTCTCCTATCTTTCTCCTCTCCACTCCTATCGAAACAAACAAATACATAATTAAGTTCTGATTTCCAGAGGGGTCTGTCCTCAGTGAGCACCACAAATGCCAGGGCTGTCTTCAAAACATATACCTTTGGAAATTTGGCAGTCCGGCTCCTATCAAGGGTCTGGCTGAGATAAGAGGTGCCTGAGGAGGACCACCTGCACATCTGTCGTCCAGGGCAGAACTAGGTATTCTAAGTTGATTCCTAAAAGGCTAATCTAGGGACCACGTTGGTTTTTTCCCCTCACATAATTACCTGCCCTGAGATGGACATGAAGGTTATACCTTCAGCTTTTATCAAGGATTATAGACAATCATGTATTTTCTAAATCCATGATTTCTGTATTTATTATAAAATATCATTGACGACTTCGCCATTGTATTTTACTCAGTGGACCCTAAAAGTCTCATGTCAGAAAATATTTTTAGAATTTAGCCCGGGGATATGAGACCAGCCTAGGCAATTTGGTGAGACCTTGTCTCTAAAATAAATCCAAAAATTAGCCAAGCATGGTGGTGCATGCCTATAGTTACAGCTCCATGGAAGGCTGAGATGGAAGGATTGCCTGAGCCCAATAAGTCAAGGCTGCAATAGCCACTGCACTCCAGCCCAGGTGGCAGAGTGAGACTCTGACTTTAAAAAACAAACAAAACACCCCATTTTGGAAGCTAACCACAAGTAACTTCCCCAACATATTCCAGTAAGTATCAAATTAATGGGGGCAACCTAGCCAACATATTGTGCCGTATCTTTTAAAGTCCTACGTGGAACTTACCATAAGATTATTATCTGGCTGGGCTCGGTGGCTCAGCCTGTAATCCCAGTGCTTTGGGAGGCCGAGGTGAGTGGATTGCCCGAGCCCGCGGGTTCGAGACCCGCCTGGGCAACTTGGCGAGACCTCATCTCTACAATAAATCAATTAGCCGGGAGTGGTAGCGCACGCCTGTAGTTCCAGCTACTCGGAAGGCTGAGCGGAAGGATCGCCAGAGCCCAGCAGGTTGAGGCTGCGGTGGCCGGGAGCGGCCACTGTACTCCAGTCTAGGCGACAGTGAGACTCCAACTCAAAAAAAAAAAAGATTGTATTATCTAAGCTTATTCCTGTTGTTTCACATGGGTAGTAGGCTAGTATAAAATATAATCCGAAATTCTACCTTCTAATCACAAAATTGGTTCCTCTGGCAACCAGACTCCATTCTGAGGCTATCAGAGCCCACCAAGAGTTCCCATCACACAGGAGATTCCAAGGGATTTAGGAGCTCTGTGTCTGAAGCGTCACTCAGGAAATCACAAGAGGTTCTGGGAATTCTGTACTAGGAAGTGGGGTCCAAGACTAACTATGAGAACAGAAGATTTGCCCAGCACCCCATCTACAAGGGTTTAGGAGCTTCGTGTAGGAACCAGCAGCAGAGACCAAATGTATATTTTTTATGTCACGGTATCACATTCAGCTGTTGACAAACCCAAGGAATTTTTTCATATTAAATATTATTCAGAGACGCATAGCTCCCAATCCTTCAGTTCCAATAAGGCACTAAGAAAGAGTGAAAGCAGAATTTATAATTGATTCATCTCTTACAGCTTTTACAAGTTCATACAAGTGTCAGTAGCGTTTGTTGAGTTTCTTAGTGACAAGACTTAAATTCATTTTATTAATGTAGTTCAATAATCTTAAGAGATATAGGATGATTATCTTCTTCTTTTTTTTTTGAGTTGGAGTCTCACTCTGTTGGCCAGACTGGAGTCCGGTGGCATGCTCCAGGCCACCACAGCCTCAACCTGCTGGGCTCTGGCGATCCTCCCACCTCAGCCTTCCAAGTAGCCGGAACTACAAGCGCACACTACCATGCCGCCTTATTTTTGATTTATTGTAGAGACACGGTCTTGTCAAGTTGCCTGGGTGGGTCTTGAACCCGCGGGCTCAGGCAATCCACTAGCCTCGGCCTCCCAAAGTGCTGGGATTACAGGCTGAGCCACCGAGCCTGGCCTATGATTATCTTCTTATGTTTAGTAACACTTATAGTATCAACTTAAAAAAAAAATTTTATTGAAAGTCTCACTCTGTCGCCCAGGCTAGAGTGCAGTAACATGCTCACAGCTACTGCAGCCTTGACTTGCTGGACTCAGGTGATCCCTCCGTCTCAGCCTTCCAAGTAGTTGGAACTATAAGCACGCACCACCATGCCTGGCTAATTTTTTGATTTATTGTAGAAATGAGGTCTCACCAAGTTACCCAGACTGGTCTCAAACCCCTGAACTCAATCCTTGCGCCTCGGCCTCCTAAAGTGCTGGGATTAAAGGCATGAGTCACTCACTGCACCCGGCTATTCTCATTAAAGGGAGAAGGAAAATGAATCTCAGAAAACTCATCCAAGGTCATACGGTTAGTAAGTAGCTAAATGAAGATTCAAATCCAGGCTCTAAGGCAGAGTTTGCACGGCTCAGAGGCCTTCTGAGGTCTGCACATGTGTTCTGCTGGGTCTGCATAGTGTTTTCAAAAAAAAGGGACTAGTGGCTGCCATTTAAACCTGGAAGATGCCATGTGCAAATCTGGATTTCTGGCTGCTCTTGAATATGGTGGCGACCTAATGAGACGGCAGCCGTCAGTGGGAGCCGATGGTCTGCTGTGCCACGTGGCGGGCGGTGCTCTACTCCGGGTCGCCTGCACTGCTGCCCTGAAGGCCACGCTCTTGCCACCGCGCTGTGCTGCCTGGCTCACTCCTCCTGGCGCCCCGCTGCAGAGGGGAACCTCTGGAGTGTTCAGATTTAATTAGCCTCGGTTCGCAGTTACCTCTTTTACTGGAAGCATTATCAGCGAAGGTATTTGTATGTCTCAGCTGGATTTTCACGTTCAATTTTAGGATTTCCGCCACAAAGGACTAAGAAGACTTTGGGGCAGAAACTCTTGTCCATGCTCCCTTCAGAACACGGCTCTAAGAGGACGGAAGACCAGGATAATCCTCAAGAGGTCTTTGAGACACTAGTAGACCTGGTTAGTATCTTTGCTGGCAGCTTGTTGTTGCAGGTTGTGGTTAAGCCAAGCTCTTTTGCTTTCTGTTCATTCAACGCTTCATCTCTCTGTGTGTGGGCTTGCCTTTTCTGGCCCTTTCCCAGGAAAACCATATCCCGAAAGCGAGATCCTCGGCTCCTTAGACTCCCGAATGCTCTTGTCCTTCCTGTCTGTGCTTCTGGGCAGGCCCAAGCCTCCCCCTCGAAGGGAGGGGGTCCTGCAACTAACTCCAGCCAGCTCTGTTGCCTGCACGTACACACGCAGTTGTGGCAAGGCCATCTATTTGTCCGGGCATTTTTAAAGCACTCAAGGCATTTCCTCACACACCGCGCCCTTTAATTATCACAAGCCTGAAACCAGGCCTGTTATCTGCATTCCACAGATGACTAAACTGAGACACTGACAGACTCAGGCTACATGAACATACTTCTCTCTAAAGGGTGTGATTTATCTCCATGTAAATATATGAAAACAATTTCGCAGCTAAATAGCTTCAGTATTTTTTCAGAAATAAAATATATACACATACCCCCATATATACATATGTATGTGTGTATGTATATATATTTATTATTTTTTCCCCCTCCTCTTTCCAAGTAACTTAAAATTTTCAACAACACTGTCTGCTGTTCTTGTTTTAAAAAAAATCCTCAGAAGCCAGGCTCGATGGCTCAGCCTTTAATCCTGCGCCTTGGGAGGCCGAGGTGAGTGGATTGCCTGAGCCCGCGGGTTCGAGACCCGCCTGGGCAACTTGGCGAGACCTCATCTCTACAATAAATCAAAAAATCAGCCGGGCGTGGTAGCGCGCGCCTGTAGTTCC
>CAUYQG010030194.1:0-10264 GCA_963574415.1 Tarsius wallacei | reverse complement strand
ACTATTGATCTCCAGCTGTATCCACATTGCTGCAAATGATATACTTTTGTTTTGTGTGGTGTATGAGTACCATATTTTCTTTACCCAGTCCACCATTGATGGGTATCTAGGTTGATTCCATGTTTTTCCTATTGTGGATAGAGCTGCAATAAACATAAGAGGTTATTTTTCCTTGGGGTGGGCTGGGATGGGGAGAGAGAGGGTAGACTGATTTATGCTCCCTTGCATATATACCAAATAGTGGGATTGCTGGGTTGAATGGTAAATCTATTTTTAATTATTTGCAAAATCTCTAAACTGCTTCCACAGAAGCTGAACTAATATATTCCTACCAATAATGTAGGAGCATTCCTTTTTGTCTTCAACCTTACCACTTACTGTTTTTTTTTTTTTTTTTGTCTAATATTAGTCATTCTGACTTATGTGAGATGGCTTCTCACTGATTTTGATTTGTATTTCTCTGATGATTAGTGATGTTGAACTTTTTTTCATATATTTGTTGTCCACTTGCATACCTTCCTTTGAGAATTTTCTGTTCATGTCCTTTGCCCACTTTTTAATGGAGTTGTTTTTGTCCCTGTCAATTTGCTTGAGTTATTTAAAGATTTGAAATACTAGTCCTTTGGCAGAAACATAATTCACAAATATTATCTCCCATTCTGTAGATTGTCTGATTATTCTGTTGATAGTTTATTTTTTTGTGCAGAAGTTATTTAGTTTTATCAGGTCCTACTTATCAATTTTGTTTTCTATGACTTTTGCTTTAGAGATTTCGTTACCAACGTATTGCCTAAGCCAATGTCTAAAAAAGCATTTCTTAGGTTTTAATCTTGAATTTTTTTCCCTAATATGATGGAAAAACAAAACCAAAACTTCACTTGCATTTAATTCAATTATTATTATTATTATTGAGTTGGAGTCTCACTCTGTCGCCCAGACTGAAGTGCAGTGACACGCTCCCAGCCACCACAGCCTCGCCCTGCTGTCCTCCGGCGATCCTTCTGCCTCAGCCTTCCAAGTAGCCGTAACTACAGGCATGCGCTACCACGCCCGGCTAATTTTTGATTTATTGTAGAAACAAGGTCTCGCCAAGTTGCCCAGGTGGGTCTTGAACCCCGGGGGTTCAGGCAGTCCACTTGCCTCAGCAAAGTGCTGGGATTACAAGCTGAGCCACTGAGCCCCACCTGATGTAATAGTTAAGTGAAGATTATAACTATAACTTTGCTATTTGTTTTCTGTATATCAAATGTTTTCAGTTTTTTCATTGTGTTTTGTTAAATAAATATTTTCTAAAATACTACTTTAATTTGTTCTTTTTTCACTATTTTTGTGATATATTTCCCAATAACTGCAATTATTAACTTAGATTCCATTTCAATGAACATCAACTTAAGTTAAAAAGTATTTAAAAACTTTGCTGTATTATACCTCCATCTCCTCTCCTCTGTACTATTATTGTGACGCAAATTACATATTTATGCATTATAGATCCCTCAATCAACTTTTATACCTTTTACTATTTTTCAATGTAGTTAGAAAGAGAAATGAATTACAAACAAAAATATATATTATGTGGATTTTTATATTTACCTATATAGCTACACTTCCCAATGCTCTTTATTTTCTTATATACTTGAGTTACTGTCTTAGTGTCTTTTCATTTAAGTCTGAAGGGATCTTTTATGTATGTCTTCTAGGGCATGTTTTCTAGGGACAGATTCTCTGAGTATTGTTTATATGGGAATATCTTAGTAAGTCCTTTGTTTTTAAAGGGTAATCTTGTGAAATACAGAATTATTGGTTGACAGTTTTGCTTGCAACTTGTGGAATACAACACTCTCTGCATTAGAAACAAAAGCTCTATAATTTCTAAAAATAATTCAACTGAAAACCTTATTGATTTTTGTCATGTGATAACAATTTTCTCTTACTCTGTCCAAGTTTCTCTTTTTGTTTTGGTGTTTGACAGATGATTATGATTTGTCTATATGTGGATCTTTTTCTGTTGGTCTTATTTGGAGTTTCTTGAGCTTTTAGAAGGTGCAAATTAATGTTTTTGTAACATTTAATTTTTGAAGATACACTTTTTTTTCAACTATTCTTTATCTTCCTTTCTCTCTGGTGTTTTCTTCTAGAATTTCCACTAAGTTTATGTTAGAACTCCATTTGATGTCTCAGCTTGTATCATTTCTTTCTTTATTCCCTTTCTTTCTGTCATGTATATTGAATAAACTAAAAGGGCCTACTATTAGATATAGTGATTTTCTAATTTGCCAAGTATAGCATGCTATTGAGTCATTTATTGCAATTTTTATTTAAATTATTTTCCTTTTAATGTTTAATATTATATTTATTTCCTTTTTATAGCTTATATTTCTGTGTTAATATTTTCTATTTGTTGAAATATTATTCTCTTGTTTTCATTGATTCTTTAGGCATGAGTTTCCTTTTTAAACATATTTTATATAACTGAGTTAAGTAATTTATCTTATAGTTCCAATATCTGGTCTTCCTCAGAGACAGCTTTTATTAATTATCTTTTACCCTTGGTTATTGGTTATAGTTTTCTATTTGTTTATTTGCTTGCAATTTTTTGTTGAAACATTTTAACTAATATATGGTGGCAATTTTTGAAATCATATCTTGTTTCATGTCCAAATCCCTGGGTGGAAAGATATTTTCTTAAATTTCTTCAACCAATAAATCTCTCAGTGTTTGCCTAAGGAGTGTGTGTGCTGTGACACACACTCTAATTTCACTAGCAGATTTTTTACAACTATGTTTTAACCTTACTTTCTTTTATTGCAGGATCTCAAGCTCTTCTAGGGGTAAATGATTTGGACCTTCTGAAGTTTTTCCATGTCAGGCAAAAACTCCTCTCTTCCTGCAAAATTATATATATATATATTTTAACATCCCTGAAATATGTTGTAGCCTTTAAAGTCTGCCAAAAATATTCTATATTCAAGTTTTTTTCTTTATTTTTTTGATTATTCTATTTTTAGTTCTAATTATTCCTACCTGAAACAGCAGGGATGTTAAATAAATACCACTTATTGTTTTCAACAAATAGCATAGGGGTTGGTTTATTGACACCTTTCGAGTTCTGTATCAAGTCAAAGATAATGTCTGAAAATAGAGTTTTCAGTGAGATGTCAGTCAAATACAACAATTATGGGAGGATAGCATCTATGACTTTTATAAATCCATTTTGCTCACTCCAGTGACTGATAAACTGCTGGTGTTAATAGCCATCATAGTTTTGTTGTTGTTGTTGTTGTTTTTGAGTTGGAGTCTCACTCTGTCGCCCAGACTGGAGTGCAGTGGCCGCTCCCGGCCACCGCAGCCTCGACCTGCTGGGCTCCAGGGATCCTTCCACCTCAGCCTTCCAAGTAGCTGGAACTACAGGTGCGCACTACCACGCCCGGCTGATTTTTTTTTTTTTTTTTTTATTGTAGAGATGAGGTCTCGCTTGCCCAGGCGGGTCTCGAACCCGCGGGCTCAGGCAATCCACTCACCTCAGCCTCCCAAAGGCGCGGGATTACAGGTTGAGCCACCGAGCCCGGCTCATCATAGTTTTAATACTGTTGATTTTTAAGGTTACTACAGAGTTAGAGAGAGAGGAAAAGAGATTAGGGCAATTGAAATACCAGAGGTGGTGTTTCTTTCTCTCTCTCTCTCTCTCTCTCTCTCTTTCTCTTTCTGTGTGTGTGTATGTGTTTTACTAAGATTCAATTAACTTCATTGTATAAACATTCGTTATACTATTTCAAGCTTTATCAAGGAATCCTGCTTTGAAAGATTGTTTTTGTCACCTACCCTTTGTAAATTTTTTTCTTTTTCTCCTTCCTCCTTTCTTACTCTCTCATCCTCCATAAAGCATGCTTATCTGATAATAAGCTTTCTGAAAAATAACAGAGGCTAATCTTAATGGAGATGGAGAAACAAATTCTTGATTGCAAGATCCTGGTCCATAATTTGTCTTTAGCTGTGATAACACCAACCAGACCTCAGGGTGGACCACCACTGCAACTGAAGTTAAGCCATCAGAACAAGACGCACAGACCTGCACCCTGTGCCATTCCAACATGTTTTCTTTTAAAATCCCTCCTAGCCGGGCTCGTTGACTCAGTCTGTAATCCCGCACCTTGGGAGGCTGAGGTGAGTGGATTGCCTGAGCCCGCGGTTTCGAGACCCGCCTGGGCAAGCGAGACCTCATCTCTACAATAAATCAAAAACTAGCGGGGCGTGGTAGCGTGTGCACTCCAGTCTGGGCAACGGAGTAAAACTCCAACTCCAAAAAAAAAAAAGAAAGAAAAAAAAAATCCCTCCTAACCCAGGGAAAATTGAAAATGCTCTTTATTTATTTATTTTAGCTTAGCCCTTTATCTCGTCAGGTTTCTCGCTCTTGGATAAGACTTTTTTTTTTTTTCCCTCAATGTCTAGCTCTTGAGGTTGGCTTTCAAATGATAATTACAAAGGAATTAATTTATTTCCAGAGTTCTGAAAAATATAATTTTGACAATTTTTTGAGTTCTCATTATAAGAAAAAGTTTGCTGTAATATTTTTACATATCTCTCTTTTATTTATTTTTTTTTTGAGTTGGAGTCTCACTCTGTCGCCCAGACTGGAGTGCAGTGGCCGCTCCCGGCCACTGCAGCCTCGACCTGCTGGGCTCTGGCGATCCTTCCGCCTCAGCCCTCCAAGTAGCTGGAACTACAGGCGCGCGCTACCACGTCCGGCTGATTTTTTGATTTATTGTAGAGATGAGGTCTCGCTTGCCCAGGCGGGTCTCGAACCCGCGGGCTCAGGCAATCCACTCACCGCAGCCTCCCAAAGGCGCGGGATTACAGGCTGAGCCACCGAGCCCGGCTTACATATCTTTATAATCTTTGCTTGGCTAAACTTTAGTCATGCTTCAGAAACTTCTCCTAGGCCCATTTGTAGATATTTTTGTAAAACCCAGTTTTAGCAAATAACCCTAAGTCAATTTAGTAAAAGCTTACAATCTTTATAACTAATTATCCTCAATATTTGATCAAGTTCTTCATCCTTTATCATCCTCCAGGTGATATTATATCATTTGGCCTGACTTCAGCAAGAATCCTGTTAGCTCAGTATAGACAGAATTCCTCTAATGTTTCTTCTTAGTAATTTTCTGTCCACTCTGTGCCTTGGTTATAAATCCCCACTGTTCCATATTGTAATTATAATTGATCCCAATCTCTCTTTCTCACTGTAAAACCTCATTGCAGTGGTTGCTATCTCTATTTCAGTGGCCCCAAATAAAGTCTTCCCCACCAAGCTTTATCAAGTGTCATCAATTTTTTTACCAATTGTTTTTATAAGGGACAATGTTTTCTTTACTTCACCATTTTAAACTGCTTCTAAAACTCTCTGAATTAAAGAGTTTATTTAATAGATGTTCCTTACTTTATGAGAAGATGCTCAAATATTCCATATGTCACAATGAATTCACTTAAGAGTGGTTTCACAGGAAGAATAATTAAGTTGATAAATTTCCCTTTATTACAAAACATAAGTAGTAACAGGCTCATTTTGTAAAACAATTATCTAAAACTAATTTATTATATAGGGCTTTATCCTGAATAATTTAGATGTGAATTTGGGTATCAAGTAACTCCCAATCTCTTAGTGATTGCCAAAATATTTCCCTAAGAGTTATAACACTGTCTATGTAATTATGATGACAGCTAATGGAAACAAACAAACAAAAAAGGCTTTTAGGAACTTTGTAGAAAATAGACAACATAATATCTAAATAGATTATAATAAAATTATAAAAATAAAAAGCAAAACAATAAAAATATTTCAAAATTGGAAATGATAGAAAGTGTTATGTAAAGAGAAAATCTTTATTAAATAAAAGTTAATATACTTCATTAAACAACAGAGCTGTTTACAACTGAAGAGTATTCTAGTACATAAATAATTTAACCCTTTTATTCAGAAAGCAATTTTGAGCTCCCATTTTTTGTAAAACATTGAGCCACATATCCATTCTGGGAAATTGTTTATTCTGTATAAAAGCAAATTGTTAAAGCAAAAATTAGCAATTGATGTTCAAGTAACCAAATAAATAATGACATTGCCCAATGATGAAGTCCTTAAAGGATGAATAAGATTTTCCTAAGCAAATTATAATAGAGAGAAAATTGCAAAAGTGTCCATTGTAATCAAAGGTACAGCGACATAGAAAAGCATGGCATGTTGGTGAAGCATAAAAGATAGCAAACAGTGAGCTTAACTAAAAGTTGTACTGAAGGAGATAAAGCTACAGGTGCTAGGTAATGACTAATGCAAAAAAGTGTTATAGGCACACAAAACATTTTCCACCTACTTCCCCAATCATGTCTTTAATGTATTTGCATTGCAAAATTTCAGAGGCTT
The DNA here is from genome assembly GCA_963574415.1 of Tarsius wallacei. NCBI lineage: Eukaryota > Metazoa > Chordata > Mammalia > Primates > Tarsiidae > Tarsius > Tarsius wallacei. Next base: position 3,852 of record CAUYQG010030194.1, on the reverse strand, counting down.
ATTCTAAAATAATGAAACTTTCAAAGTTAGAATACCACATTTAAATTTGAAAATAACAAGTAAGGAATCTGGAATGGATTTTATAAGATATGGTCTATAGCTATTAGTCTAATATATGTTATATTTTTTGTAATTTTTTTTTTTTTTTGAATTGGAGTCTCACTCTGTCGCCCAGACTGGAGTGTCGTGGCCGCTCCTGGCCACTGCAGCCCTGACCTGCTGGGCTCCGGCGATCCTTCCGCCTCAGCCTTCTAAGTAGCTGGAACTACAGGCGCGCTCTACCACGCCCGGCTAATTTTTGATTTATTGTAGAGATGAGGTCTCACCAAGTTGCCCAGGTGGGTCTCGAACCCATGGGCTCAGGCAATCCACTCACCTCACCTTCCCAAGGCACGGGATTACAGGCTGAGCCACCGAGCCCGGCAATTTTTGGTAATTTTTAAAATTAATTTTACATGAAAATTTATTCCTTCTGAGACATTTATAAAATCCTGTCAGGAGAATTAATAACTAAGATTTTCTATCGTTGACTTTAGTAAAAGTATTTTCACTGAAGTGCTGACTACAATTCAAAATTATCGCTTCAGTTTTATGTTTACTAAAGGTTACTTTACAAGGGGACACCCCCAAAACCAGAATTTGTCTGTAAAAAATTGTATATTTATTCTTACATGTTTAAACTTCAAAGTACTCTTTATTTGATGCAATACACCTAATGAGATGTTTTTTCAGGCATTTTGTATATTTTAACTAAATCTTCTATTCAGTGCCTACATGTTATAAATATTTTTATATTTTCTGCATATTATGATGTTTTTCCATATTAAAAAAGTCTTTCTGGCTGTGGAAAGTATGCCTCTTGCTGGCCTGGTTAAATCTTAAAGATAATAATGGGCCCAGCGCCCAGGCAGGAGCATCTCTGAGAAACAAACTAACCAATCAAAAGCCATACCTCCCTTATCTAGCTCATATGCTCTAGAAGACAAAATTTCTCTACCTTAATCATCTCAGAGCCAGGTACCAAGCAACTGAAAGATTGTCACCATAGCCCAAAACCAGCTAACATTATTCAAACCAGTCAATCATAAACCATTAGCCTTGCCCTATCTTACCTTCTCCTCAAAAACTTCGATAAAGTTAGTAACCTAAACCTTCTAGCTCTTATCTTCTGCCTCCTAACGCCACCTTGGTCTCTTTCCCATGTAGTCCTATGTAGCCCTACATGGCATACATCTAAGGCCTGTGAGTATAATCAACATTATTTTTTTCTGAGCCACTCTTCTGTTTTCTCTTGTGGCCACATCTGACTGAACATTTTTATAAATATTTTTTAAAAATTCCACAGGCTGTAATCAAATATCATTTGGTTGGTTTCTAATCTTCATAATCAACTAGGGAAATATTCAGTCCACGCTCTCTCAGGTTGTTGGCAGGGTTTGCTTTTTTGAGACTGTAGTCCTGATGTCTTCTTCAATTGCCAGATATGTACTACTCTCTGTCTCTGGAGGTCACTCTCAAGTTCTTGCATATGACCCCATCCATAGTTCCTCTCAGTTATGGCAACTTAAGTCTTCATGATCAGCAGCAAAATTTCTCTTATGCCTCAAATCTTCCTTTAGGATAGTTCCATTTTAAGGAACTATCTTATTAGATAAGGCCCACATTTTTTATTAAATCAGATTAACAACCTTGAGGGTGATATTTTATCATATGTGCAGGTTCTGACACACTCAAAGGGAGGGCATTACCTAGGGCATCTGCACCAGGGACAAGAACATTAAGGACAATCTTAGAATTTTGTTGCTCATATCTCTTATTTTACCCAAATATAACTACAGTCTCTCTCTCTCTCTCTCTCTCTCTCGCTCTCTCTCTCTCTCTCTCTCACACACACACACACTCACACACACATACACACACACATAAACAACTGATGAAGGAAGATTATTTGTCCTACAAGTTAGTGAGTTGAGCCCATATACACACACACACACACATAAGCAACCGATGAAGGAAGATTATTTGTCCCACAAGTTGGTGAGTTGAGCCCATAAGGAATGTTGCAGTTCCTAAAGTTACACTGCCAGCCCAAAATCTAAGCAGTGGCTGGGGGTATGATGGCATCTGAACAGGGGAACACAAGTGACACGCAAAAACTCAGGGATGCCAACAACTGCAGAATCCCCAAGGAATGTTACGGATCCCTTAGTTTGAGGGTTGGTGAGCCAAGGCCCAACAAGTATTCACAGCTCTGCCCATCCAGGAGCAGTGAATTCATACCGGGAACCATTAAGATGTACAATCTGCTCAAGAGACAATAGTAGAGTTATGGTGGGGGAGAGAGGGGGTAGTTAGAGAAGGTCTCTCCAGTGGGCATATCCAGCCATTTGAATAATTACCTTTTTGAGTTAAGTATGTAACTCAAGGAGAAAGGGGATGCTTATAAGAAGCTAGAGGTATTGATGGCATAAATAGGAAGTAAAATAGACACAATTTTGCTGATTTCCAGGTGAGAAATATTGAAGGAGGTGTAAAAGGAATGACTATCTAAGGAGGCATCTAATCCCATGGACCTTCAGGGTTAAGGGGTTCTTTACAAAGGTGTTTGACAGTGTAGATTAAAACAAAAAGCAAATATAGGTAAAGCTATAAGGAGAATATCCATGGAAATTTAATTATTGGCACTTATATTTTGCAATCTTTAGTTTGTGGTTTCCAATTTCCTCATAGTGGTATTTTCAGTGCTCTTCAAAGTCACCAGAGGCAACATCTCTTAGATTCCTGGCTTTCACTGTAGGATAATGAATCCAAGAGTCTATTCTGGTGAATTTCACTGCTGAAGGAGTAGAGACAAGAACAGTGTAGTGTCCTTCCAAATTTGGGTCTAAAGAAGGGGAAAGAGAGGATGGAACCCTCACCAGTATTAAAATGATTCCATATGCCATTCTACAACATACACATACCCTTTTTTGAGATGTGTGAGCTTTCTATTGTTTTGTCCTATACTTTTCTTCCTTTAAATAACTAGATACTTTACTGCAGGACAACAATTTACCATGCAAGATCCTTTCCTATACACAATTACTCTCGGTCCTTAATATTCTTCCTTATCAAAAACATACTTCTATACTTATGAAGTCCTTTGCTTTTCTGGTTTCTCCCATTCCACCTTTTCATATAACCATTTACATTTATACTTTGAATTACTCCTAGTAACTTTAATTAAGGTTATATATATATCCATATTCCAACATGAATGGCCAGGACAAAACAGCTGGCACCTGTGTTAATTAAGCAATTAATTTGGTTCCAGTCCCCTAATACCCATCTGGGGGTTGTTGGCATGATTGTGAGCTAAGCCAGGCACTTTAGCAGGTTCCCAGGCCTCCTCAGTGGCCAGCATTTGTGAGCCAGTTGTTCTCTCCTCTCTTCAGAAGAGAGTGTACCTGTCTTCCCGTGACTCTCTGGCCTGTTCTGTGGACAGGGTCCTGGTGATTTAGGCATCTTTGGGGCAACTAGGCTTCTAGTGCCCTTCCAGATTGTACCCATGGCAACTTGCTATGCTACCCCCATAGCAGGTTTGTTCTTACCAGGTCTTTGATGGGCCACTGGAGTTTTGTTGCTAACGGTGACTGCCAATTAGGATACCTCTTTGGAGGCTCTGGTTCAGCAGCCCCCCATATTTGTACCCTGTTACTTCTTTAATGTCTTGGCTTGCCATATCCACAGCATTTTATTGGTGTCCTGGGGGTTTCTGTTTTTTAAAATTCTATAGATACTCCACCTTTTACTTGTGTCTCCTCTTTTTCCCGAGCCCATAATTTAATCTGTAAAAAAAAAAAAAAAAAAACT